>JASGAT010394954.1:0-13372 GCA_030220025.1 Chelon auratus | reverse complement strand
AGATGACCTTTGACCTTTTGGACGTAAAATATCGCGGCTGCATCATTTTATTCTGTTAGATATTTGACAGGGCGGGACGAACGTACAGATGGACTGAAACCGTGTGCGCGTTCATACTTGTGCTGCAGCTTTTCATTCATCTATCGAGCTGAATAATTTTGTTCTGTTCTCACCTTCTACTGTAGCTGGACTACTTGAGTTGTCTTAGCTCATTAGGAGCAGCAGAGCGATCTTGTTGGGACTGCATGCTGCAAAGAAGAAAGTCCTCCTTGTGGATGAAAAACCACCTCCACAATGTTTTATTCATTAGTAATATATTCTTAAAACGATGCCAGGATTAATCGTAAATTAAACATACGGCAAAGGGCGGTGGTTAAGAGTGTATGCAAAGAGACCCACACACATACATATGAGTCTCCAGTCAAGTGATGTACCGTTGTAGAAGTGGCCGCATATCGTCCCACTTGCCTGGTGCACTCAACCTCTCGTCTCAGACACTTTCGCCTATCGACTTGCGCGGCGTCTGTTCAGGATTAATTTGAATTCATAAATGAATGATGAAGGCAATTGTCCAGCAGATCAAGTATTTGGAAAGAAAAAAAAAAAAAAAAAATCAATACGTGCCTTTTATCCTCCTCCGCTGTTCTCTTTACAGCCTGGGCCTTTCACTCGATGAAACAGAACGAGCCGTTGAGTGGTTTCATCATTCACGGCGCGGCGTGCTGAGCGACTGAAGCAGCCGCAGTTCACCAGCGCAGTCACAGGAGGGCGCTCTGTACCAGCCCGTTAGCCCGTCGTTTCTGCTCTCATCTCCAGTTGCTTGATGGGAATTTTCCATGTACTGGGCTGAATGCATGCAATGCTGCGCATGATTTTAATTTTTTCCTTTTGCCCTGGTCACTGGGCATTCATCCAGTAAGTGTGTTTTTGTGTGTCTTTTTGTGCCTGTCTGTGCGTGTGTGTGTGTGTATACTGAGTTGCTGGTCTTGCTGAATGCGAGTGTGTGTGTGTGTGTGTGTGTGTGTGTGTGTGTGTTTACATGTCTTGAGAGATTTATTGCAGTGAGCATGCAGGATTTAGAGGCATCTGCAGATCAGGTCGCAAAGCATGAATAGCCCCGGTGGCTGTGGTCCAGGCCTCAGTCTGAGGTAGCCCCTATTAGGATACAAACCACACAGGCTCAGCACCAGGCTTAGCCAGCTGCAATACACAAACAAAATATTAGAAACGCTGCTTAGATAAGGAAACATTGTGTAATAGCTAAAACAGAGCAGGTGAAAGCTTTCTTCGCTAACAAGGACTAATTCTGATGACCCAAGTCGTTTATCAAGCAAAAATGGCAAATATTTATTCTTATACCTCTAAAGTTGTGAGGATTTGTGCATGAAACCAGAATATTTTTTTTTTGGTTTTGAACCACTTACTGAGCAAAACAAACAACTTGAAGACATAAATATATTTTATTTTTCATAGTTTTGGCATTTATTTGACCAAATGATTGATTTTGAGTCATTACACTGGTAAACGACACAAGATTTCAAACCGACACAATCAGCGTTACATCATTTCAGTTGACGATGCGCCATTAATGCTGCTCGTCTCATCTTCTCCGTGCTGTGAGCTTATATGCACCTAGCTTCCTTCAATCTTGAAAGAAAACCATGCAACCTACTCATATAGACATAAATACGGCCCAGAAAGGCTTGTCCAGGCTCCATCCGATCTTGCTAAGACCTCACACTTTGAGCCATGAACTTAGCTGTGTCAGCACCTGATGGATCATTTCCCACTGCAGTCATTGTGTGGTGCTGCTCACCGAGTGGTGTTGCTTCCAGCTTTGCCCAGTGCCGTGTTGGCTTAGGATTGGCCGCGGTGTTGTTTTAGCGTGTGTGGTATTGTTTCAGGCCCAGTGTGTAGAGGTGGAGGGTATTGTGCTCTCTTTTCGGGGGGGTATTGTCCCAGGCTGATGTATGTGTCCTTGTTTATGTTACAGGCCAGTTTGTCAGGACGGTGACAGCTTCACGCTACGGGACCTCTGCATTCCCACAGTCGTTCACCTCTGACCTCACTGCTTTTGGTCCAACGTTTCGGTGTGTGTGCGGCTGAGCAGCAGACTTAGAGTGTGTGTGTCTGCGTGGGTGATTGACATGTAGTGTTTGTAAAAGCTGCTTGAGTGGGTTGGCTTCGTAGTGTTTGCACAGGGTAGGAAAACACACTCCCTCTTACTGACCGGTGTGTCTGGCCTAAATCTGGACATGCACCTTCATGTTGGAGGTTATTTGGTGTCACATCACACTCTCACAAGAACCTTCTGTTTACATAGTGCAGCGTAGTCAGAAAGTGCTGACCCTCAGCTTTAACACGAGCGTATTCATCCACAACTAATCTGCAGCGTAGGACGCGTAGCATCATTTAGGAGAGACATGGAATCTTAACTGGATGTGTTGATCCTTTCTTCTGCCACTGAAACACATACTAGACTGTCAAGAAAACATTACAGAACTGTAGCATAAACCGATAAGCCATAACTTTAAAACCACTGAAAGGTGATATAAATAACGTGATAATACAATGTTGACACATTGCTTGTAAGCTTTTGGACTTGGCATTAGCGTGGATGCTACTTAGACATGTACCTGATCCACAGAGGCCCCTCCCATCAACCCACAGGACCCAGAAGCCCCCCCACTAACAACAGTCTGTTGCCAGACACCACAGGACGCCTTCAGAAAGCCCAAGTCCATTCTCTGATGAGTCACAACTGTTTTGCAGGCACAGATTTGCGCAATATTAGGAAGGTGGTCATAATGTTATGCCTGAAAGTGTTTCACCCTCTCTAATTCCAAAAATTTCAACACCTCAATCATAGATGATTTGAACGTGCAAGTGCATCATTGTGTATCAAGTTGAGTAGTATCAGTCCTCCTGAGAGCAGGCTGACAAATGACACCATATTCAGGTCGTTGCGGTTTCGTATTGTGTCAGAATTGCCCTCCCTAAATGATCTAAAAAGGATCTATGCAAAGGTTTTAATAAGGTCAGAAAGTTATTTCTCCAATAATCTGATACCCGCTGACAGCTCCAGAACATATGACCTAATGACGCCGGCCCAAGCCCACAGTGATCACATGAAGGGTCTATATCTGGAAATATTTCGCAGAGTCTCCGTTCAGACGCGGCGCATACAACGTACTACCTTGAATTATAAAATGCCGCACCGTCTGAAGAGTTATGGTTCTTTTTTCAAGACTGTCTGCCAATGCTCTTCTCTGATGATCTCTTGCTCTAGACATTCTTGTTAAGCAGATTTCAAGGTTGATATACCTCCTCTGCTGCGTGGGCGAGATCCCGCGGTCAAAAGTCTTTGATTGCTTTGTGCTCAATTTAATGGAGAAGTATACTTTATTTATCTCTCAAAGTGCAGTTTGAAGCAAGCAAGTTAAGTCGTTTACACATGAAAAAAACAACAGGTAATATGGTTGATGTGTCGTGGCACGTGGTTTTAACACACTAGGATTTGAAAAAAGGTGCAAGATTTAGTAATATATGTTATATAAATGACATATTGTTGTCATAGAACAGGTGCACACGCAGGACGAGGCCTTCTAATATTTACTATATTTACCACTCTCATCTTAATGTTATTTATGGCTGTGATTTGCAGCCAGCTGTCACGAAGCTCCCAGTTTTATAAGTGTAACGAGATACCGTGCCAAAGTATTCGCGAAAGATATTGATCTACCCCACAGGCGACCCACAACATATCTTGGGAATGCAGATGAATTGCTAGTGAAACACATCTTGTTGTGTAGTTCGCAGTGGAGAACAGAGCAGGACTGATTGATGACAAAGTCACGTACAACAACAAGATTCTTTGACAAACATGTGACGACGGCTTGTGGGTCAAGTATTGGTGCTGTGACAAACGAAATGCGATAAAGACGATAATCTATAATTGGGCAATGAATGCAGCCTCTTGCAACCGACATGTTTTTCACACTGCCCCTCCTCCCGTCGTCTATTTGTCACACTTGCCTGTCTCTGCCTGGCTCTTTGTTTTTGTAGGTCTGTCTGTCTGTGGAAAGGGAAACTTGTAGGTGTTGGTGTGTGTGTGTGTGTATGCACATACACAGTGTGGTTGCTGTCTCCATGTTGATTTGGTCACTTCACATGCCCGTGACTTGTGTCTCAACTAAAAGAAGACTCACATGTCAAAGAGGAAACGGCGATGTTCCCCTTTTTTTTTTTCATGTTCTTTAACAGTTCAACGGTTTGAAAGTTCCTGACTGAATAAAGAACGGAAATTTCAACTCAAAAGGTGCAAAGCAAGCACAGTTGTTTATGCTCCTTGTTCACACACACTTGTACTACATGTCCTAAGAGATACGATTACATCATCATGTCAACCATCATAACTTACGAGTTTATTAGACCCTCGGTTGAGTGTGGCCACCCACACACACACACACACACACACATGCGTCTTATACAAAGCACTCCTGGAATGTTCCCATTGCACATTTACTAATAACTCCACACTTTTATAGCGTCTTCTGGCAGTAGTACACAAGTAAGTGTTTTTGTCGTTCTCCATTGACTTGTTTTGCAGTATTCTGGCTGCAGGTCAATAAACACACCACTTCTAGAGTGAGCACAACATAACGCAGTTGTTTGTGCCAGTAACCAAGGTTGTACCCATCTGTAAATGATCCCAAATGTTAGCTTGAGTGTGGATCATGGAGGATGTGTGGATGATACGTAGAGTCAGAGGGCCGTGAAGGACCAAGCCGACGGCTGTTTGATTTTCCTGTGTCTTGTTATTGGTGAGATTCCTTCCTTATCACCTGCCTTCGAGCCGATTCAGCATGTTGAATAGGAACGGGTTGATGATGTGAGGTCACTCTGATTGGCTGGTCAGCTCAGACCACCAGTGGGCGGCAAGAAAAACAGAAGTAAGGACGGCAAACAAGACTCATAGGACACAGAGAATGTTTACCTTGTCTTACATCTTCATCTCATCTGAACATTAAATGCACAAATAATTTCACAACAACATGATCATCTAGAATGAATGAACTGTAAACCAGCTGGTCAGCATGATTCAGGAGAGGCCAGCTAGCTCTCTCCTAGCTCATAGCGGCTCTACCCGTTTCCTCATTTGAACAATAAATACAGAATACCACCACCTGCTGGTGCGAAAAGGTATTGCCTCTTTGCGGTGTGTTCAAGTGCGACTTTTTCATCCAGACACAAGCAACAGGAAGCAACGTAACATTTACGCATGGACCTTTGTAGTTCCTTGTTGTCTGTTTGGACCGGCAGATGGTTCAGGGTAAAAACATCTCTCTGCTGATGACTCAGCTGAGCTTCTTCCTCATATTCTGGCTGGACTTGAGTCCTTGAGTTGCCCTACATGGGCTTCATTTTGTCTGATAAATTCATTAGATCTACATAATCTAACACACAGCCATTTCAGTTGTGGTGAAGTAAAGATGTTTATCTCAGCTAGAAGATAAAGTCATTGTATGTTTACAGAGACCCTTCAATGGACCGTTGAAGTATTTTTGATCAGGAAGGGTGGGGCTACAGGTTGTACCTGTCCCTAAGTTAACAGTGAGTGTTTTTATGCATAGTCTGTTTGCTTAATAGATGGTGATATAACATGTTTTGCTGCTTTCAGAAAATCTAAGAGTCATTTGGACACAAGGGTGAATTATTTCACTGCAGTGTTTCAGAGGCTCCCATGGGTGCTTGAGAGAGTTGCTGCCAAACAGGAACCCTCTACTATAATTCAGCAGATATTATCCCAATTACAGGGTGATTAAAAATTACTTTTGGCCTCACAGTTCAACAACAGGGAAATGACCGGTTTGTGTTTTCCTGCAGCTTGATCCGTAGTGGAAGCCTGTTAAACAAAAAAATATATGGTTACGTATAGAATATAATCTTTGTATCTGGCGTTGCATTTTCTAAGATAATGCATAACAGCGCAGCCAGTGTGCTGTGGGCTTACTGTGAGCTTACTGTATGTCCCGCTGATGCTGATTAAAAGAAGGAATGAGCCGCTCGCTGGCAAATACAGAATGTAATCTCTGTAGCCAAAGAGAGCATTAGACAGAGATCTAAACATATTATATTTGAAAACAATGCAACCCCTTTGTTTCACAAGTAGGAGAGAGAAAATGAGAGGGTGGAATGAAGGTATGTGAATCTACGGGTGAATGTAAATGGGGAAGGAATGGGGAAGAGTAAAGACAAGAACAAGAGCGTACAGAAAATAGAAAGAGGAAGATATGTCAGGCTGCAAAAAAAGAAATCTTAACAAAGCAAAGGACTATTTTAAAATCCAACTTCACACCCTCGTATCTCCTTTCTCATATGTTATTGACATATGCAGCGAGAATCTGTTTGGCCCTATTCAAGTTGCTGATCATTGGACTCAGTTTGTTGTTTGTATAATCAAGGCTGTCCCCCCTTTTTTTTTTTTTTTAAATTATTCCAGATGTTGACTTCAGGCACACTGATAAGATGTGAATGACACATCGTTTCTACCAGATAGGCCAATGAACGCCACTGAGAGTGCAACGAAGTTTGATGCCAACTACCACTAGTTGGAACCATTCGAAAACAACAGCCGCGTCCAGGGGAACGCGGAGTGTATAATCTCAGCGCTGGAATTTCTGAAAGATTTTGTCTGACTTTAAGTGAACCTAGCAGCTCCTAGAATAGCCGGGGCCAAGCTTGGCGAAACTCTAGAGAGAGGAGAAGTATCTAGGCCATAGGGAGATCGATGGTTAGAGAGACAAAAACAACTTCTCCATCTGGTTCCTCTGTAGTCTTTGCTGGCCGGCCGCCACACCTTGTCTCTATCTCTGTAGGTTTCTAGGCATCTAGTTGTCTTGCAGTAAACACTCTGAGGCCCTTAGGAAACCAGGCATGTAAAAGTTGGCAGATGACCAACACGAGATATACACAAACCCTTGAGTCACCCAGTCAGCTTATTCTTATTTTTTTTCTCCCTCCTTTGATTCACTGCTGGTTATAGCATCTCTGTAAATATCTGAGTACCCTGAAATTATATCTCCTTTTCCCAGAATAAAACCGTAATCTCAAAAGATAGAAAGGGAGTCCATATCTGCTTCAGGAAGCGACCCAGTCATGATCCATATGAGCTTATTTGGATAAGAGCTCCCCGCGGTACATCAATCAGCGACAGTCTCTCATTGGCTCATTTTAAGGGAGTGTCAGTGGGCCATGGACTAATTTCTCGTCACTTGACGTCAGAAAAGGAGGAGGGGAAGGAAGGAACTCTATAAGGACCCTTTGTCATAAATTTTACGCTGCACAGAGCCCGATGTGATGTGAGGAGAAAAAGCAAACAAGCAACGTATGGTAACTTATGTAACTGTGTTGTTGGTTTTGTTAATGCAATCAAAGCACACGTCAAGGTCTTATCACATGAATCTCAAGCAGCCGCAGCAGATTTTTATAAACATTTAGGTTAAATGTTGCAGTTTGTCCAAACCGGCCTTGTAAGAAGAGTAGATAGGTTGTGGCGTAGATGAGCTAATTTTTCCTCATTCTTTTCATATTGTTTAGCTTTTCTACAGTCATCGCCACATGTCAACACAAAAACTGTGTTCCCCTCTCGCTGGCTCTATTGCCCATCTGTCATTTTCTTTGTCAGTTCGACGTGTTTGCTTATCTTCGTCTGGAGGCTTTGCTTGTTTTTCAGTCACATCCACGCCGCTCTGTTTGTTTGCCCATTATATCTTGTGTGCCTAACTGGATATACTAAGCCAATTGCTGCCTGGTGGTCAGGTGCTGTCACATGCTTCTGCCCACATTTATTTTTAATGTTTGCCTCCAATTTCATGGAGCTGGCTGCGATGCAAACAAGTGGTTTTTAGAAAACTTAAGTACAGTTGTAGCAATGTCTGAATACGCTCTGACAAAAAAAGCTTTTGCTGTTGAAATGAGTGTCAGTGTAAGTGGTATACATCCAAGAAACAAAAACCTAAGTAGTTCTCATTATCCCAAAAGATGGAAAAGAGCTTTGGTTGTTTAATCTATTTTCTAAATTCTAATAATGTCATATAGTTGCACAAAACTGATTCATACTTTCTTCACTATATCAGTCACCTGATAAAGTTGGCTCACAGGATATATCTGTATTTTACAATGAGTTATCTAATATGATATGATATGAAAACAGAAGAACAGAAATAGATTCTTTGCCTAATTTAGAAATCCCGTCATCATATATTTTGTCCAGCAGACTATTTTGTTTACGGTATTCTCAGCACCGTGTAGCTCAGATAGGATTATGTCACTGCTGTTGCGGAGCCAAGTGGTGTCTACACTGTAAACTGCTCACAGGTTTGTGAAATACATTCCTAGAAAGTTCGAAAGAAAGATCGTTTTCACTTTTCAATACAGCTTGTAATCGCGCCCTCGACAACCATCACTTACCGCATCTGTTTGCTACGTTAGCAAGGTAGCTAGCCGGCTATAGTTTGTCGGATAGCATGCTTATATAGCACATAAAATATCGACTGTGTATGCTATAGTGATATCTCTATTTTTGGTTCCTAAACTTGCTATCAATATTGGACCCAGTATCAGTCGGGTTCTAATACATTCTGACATAATATGACTTGAACAGTAAATATCTGCCAGTTGGGAAAAACATGTCACTGATACTGTATGTTTATGTCTGAAAATGAGTCTGTCGATAAAGAAATGTTGGCTGCTGTCTTCTAACCATTGAAGAACCACCAATACTATTTTAGTAAAATCTGAAACTGCTCTGTGTTGACTTGTTTTAAAGGGGAACTACTGTTTTTTACAACCTGGACCGGATTTCTGGCATAAAATACGATCGTTTACTCACCCATTTAACTTTTGTGTCATTTGTTGTCAATCGGGAGATATTTAGATCTGCGTATAGCCATATAGTGGAAGTGACTAGGGCACCGAAACGCAGCCTCTAAATAACGCATTATCTGCCGCGAAACTCGTTCATTTCACCAATATTTTGTTATGATACGCTAGTGCTATTCCTGGTTGAGTCCGGAGTTACCTGTTATCATCCAGGGTCTGTAGATTGACCTACAGACCCCGGATGATGTCTTCTGACCTGGATGATGTCATCTCTGAGCGCCGCGCATATCCGCGATGGTCGGCTTGTTTACCTGTAATTTGCTACTGCTAGTTTTTTACAACATGGCTGAATGTTTTTCCGATTCTGAGCGGATGAACCATAGCAGTAGCAAATTACAGGTAAACAAGCTGACCGCCGTGGGTGCGCGCGGCACTCGGAGATGACATCTTCCAGGTCATAAGACGTCTGTAGATGGATCTACAGACCCCGGATGATGATGAACGGGGAATAGCGCGAGCATAAAATATTGGTGAAATGAATGAGTTTCGCGGCAGTCAATGTGTTATTTAGAGGCTGCGTTTCGGTGCCCCAGTTACTCCCACTATATGGATATACGCTGATCTAATTATCTCCCGAACGACTACAAATTACCCCAAAGTTATATGGGTGAGTAAAAGATCGTATTTTATGCTAGAAATAAGGTCCAGGTTGTAAAAAAACAGTAGTTCCCCTTTAACTCTAATAACCAATGCCAGAGATCATCTCAAACAATGACTAATGGCACAGGCGCCAGATATTCATCAGAAATTATCAGCTGAACTTTAGTTAGGAATCAGTACATCAGTGAGTTATACAAATAACCATAGCTACAGCCCAAATGACGTCCATTCAAGTCTTCTCCTGTGTAGGTTGGCGCAGTGCGGCTCCCTGATATTTCTTAGGTTAACCGGTATGTCGACAGTTTGTTTTTCAGAGTTTCATACACAGCCTTTTCTTTCGTCAAATGCAAATATAGGTCAGCAGGGCTCGGTTATATGTGGGCGAGAAAGGGGAAGAAAAAAAAAATATCTGAGTAGGTGTTATTGAACTACAGAATCTCTGTGAAATACCACAAGTGTCTGTTCGTTTCTGAATGCAGGTGCATGAAGATGACCAACCGGGCCGATGCATTCATGCAAACCTGCAGTCATCACTCCCTCCATGTGCAGAAAAATAAGGTTGCTGAGCGTCCATGCCAGATCTTAAAACTAACAAGCTTGTTTTATCATCTGAAAATTAACCGGACCCACCCGCCGATCGCTGGAGTCCCGAGCAGTTACACTCTTCTTTGCAGGACTGTGTGTTTTCTCAAGAGTTTTCTTTTGAGACGTTACAGGTTAGCAGTTAAAAAAGCAACTCTCTGGTTTCTTTGTTGTGCAATGCAGCCTCGTTGCTTAAATTTGGCTATAAGGGGGAAGGGGAAAGAGTGAGAAAAACAAGTCATGAATGTTTCCCTTGTACAGATTGTTTTAGCATTTCTGCCTAAAGCCAGCAGTGCAATGTTATTTTTCTATCTCTTGTGCTTTTCGATTTATTACTGACATAGTTTGCATATATTCTTATTAAAAAAAACAAAGCTACTTCTCCCTTTGAGCATTTGAACTTCTCCTTGATTTGATATGTGGTATAATCTATGATGCACAGAATTATCTGTGCTCCATTGTGTAGTTGATCGGTTTGACAGGTGTCCTGCTTCTACTGGACAGATTGTCTTTCCCCAATTGCCAAAACTCTCCACACCCTCCTGACCAGATATAACCAGTAACTCTGAGCTGTGTGTGTGTGTGTGTGTGTGAGAGAGAGAGAGAGAGAGGATGTGAATGATGTTTGTGTGCAAGAAACAAAGTCTGGTCTGTGTGGTTGAGGGAGGGAGAGGGAGGGAGTTAGATAGAGATAAGTGAATGCTGCGTATGTTCTCGGGTCAAACACAGTGTGTGTGTGTGTGTGTGTGCGTGTGTGCGTGCGTGCGTGCACTGCGCTCACACACAAACGCACAATTTGAGATTAGCCCCCACCTAATTGTGGGGAAGCACTCAGAGCCTATTAATGCCCGACCTGACCTCCTCTTTACTCCCTGCGTCCATCACTGAAGACACAGAGCAGGAAAACAACAACTGCCGTTAACAGAAGGCGAGACGGCTGCTCCCAGCGGCCGCTCCGATTGGTTCAGATGCACAGCTTGAAGGGGCTGCTATTGGCTGAGAGGCGACACACCTCTAGATTCTGTTTATGTGCAGCCAGAAAGCAAGGGGGCGGATGGAAGTAGGGGGATGTCGGGGTGTGGTGCGATCGCGAGGGGGTTGGCAGGGGGCTAGGCTCTGATTGTGCAGAAACAGAAGGGAAAAGATTTAGGAGGAGGGGCGGTTGCATGCACACTCTGGACAACATCCATTGGAGCACATTCAAAAACTTCTAGGAAACTAGGATGTTTGTTTGCTTCTCTGTGTGCATGTGTGTGTGTGTGTGTTTGTGGGTTTGTGCCGGGCCCCCTAAAATCACAACCAGGCTAATCTAATTTACTCGTAGCTTTTACGAGCCAGCATCCCTTACCAGAAAGCTGACCGAGAACTTCATGTAAGCTTTGTTGTGATAGCGGAAAATCAACACTTTTATCTCTTTCTAATCACATCAACATGTTTCTGCAGTACGGCCTGCCCTTGCTTGCTACACCGCCACAGTTTATCAGCAGCTCAGTCGCTTGTGTTTGTCACTTTTGACATACGTGAGCACTGCCCCACGGCTAGAACATCCATGTCATTCATCATACATATGCCATACAGTGTGCGAACGAGAGCAAGCGTACGCCCTCGGCCTTTGAAGTCCAATCAAACATTTTAGTCACAGTACCTATGGTGCGGCTGTTTGAGGACGGCTGTTGTTTTCCTGACACAGAAGCCAAGGAGGTAGGCGGAGCTTACAGTGTTTTCGTCTCAGTTGAGACGTACAAAAAATAATGAGGTGAATGGGCGGTCGCGGCGTCAACAGGTGAGCCCAGAAGTCCTACAGATTTTTAGCCAGCTGCCTCAGCGCGTCCACATCAGCCGAGATTAAGCAGGAAAAAATACAATGTGTTGTTAAAGTTCTATTAATGTTGACAAGAGAACAATCAAGAGGAAACGGTGGATCCTCCTGCTTTACTTCAGCGGGTGGTCAGTGTTGAAGCAACGGTATGAGATGGAAAGGCTGTTCCACTGTCAAGTTGAGGGTAATGAAAAACTGGGGAAAATGTACCTTAAACATTTAGAGGTTTAATAAAAGGCTTGAATATAAACATGGGCACATAAAAAAAAAACATTTAAAACAGTCCAAAGATTCAGCAGATCCGATTTTGGGAAGCTTTGGGATCCCATCTTTACCGTTCTAGCCCAAAGGTTTGAGGTTTGAAGTTTGCAGAACGAAAAGATCAGACTCAGGTCAAAGGTGCTATAGATGCCATGGTTTCTATTCAGGTATGTCTAAACAGTGCTGGCTGTGTTGAAAAGCTATGTGTGTGTATACTGTAAGAGCGGTGTGTTCATAAGTTCAAAGCCAGCGACGTGTGCTAGTTATGAAAGCTGAGAGCACTGCAATGTCATCCACTTCTTGTTTACCGTCTCCCCACTTCTGCGTATGTGTGAGGAGGAGTTCTGGGTGTGCTCTGGGACACTGAGGACTTCTGGGCCAGCCTGTGGAAAAGGCTAGGGTTACTAATGTGTGGGTTACTTGCGTACACTCGCTCCCCTGAGCCTCATGTGACATCCAGGATGCAGTAGAAGTACAGCATGTTGTAGTATCACGCCGCTATCCCACCGTGCCCCTGTCCTTACATCACTTCTGTTTGTCTTCTCTCCCCACGCTGATCTATTTCTATCGTCTGCGTTCTTGTTAATGTTCGGGCACGTATAGAACTCCCTCTGGTCAGCTGATATTTGTAAATCTTTAACCCTGGCAGAAAAGAGCGGAAGTAGTGTTGATCTTTAAATAAATGAATAGCTCACTGATTAGATTTAAGCTAGAGTAATAGGCGCTAATTGCTCTGAGCACAGAGGCTATTTTAGAGCCTAAGCTGCAGCGTTGGGTGTTTACGTATTTACAATAAATTTATGTGGAACCATTTTTCATTTTCTTTTTTTCTTTTTTTTTTTTTTCTTTTAGGGAGAACCACACAAAAGCAGTTGTTCGTTTTGTTTTTTATCATGGCAGCTGTTGATTTTGGCGGCTGCAGTGACACCCATCGCTGGCAGATTTTATCAGCTGTAGCTTGTTACATACATATTTTCCTAGAGTTGTTTGCTGACTCGCAGTGTTTCTGGCTTATCTGTCTGAAAAATAGAAACCTGCAGTAGAAGTAGTCGCTAGCATGCAGAAAACAGCCGCCTACATGCACATTATCATGCTGCATGAAAAGACTAAAGCTTGAGCCTGCAGGTCCCAGGCTGTTGACAATGGCAGCACCCTGTGTTGTCATGT
>JASGAT010394953.1:0-10774 GCA_030220025.1 Chelon auratus | reverse complement strand
TCCCTCGTCTGCTCTGTTGCAGATGACATGAAGTGTGCTGATGCGTGCATCTCCATCTGTTCAACGCCAGCAATAATAACACTATACCACCCGCAGGTGCACACACGGGCTCGGCGCTGGCAGTTGCCATGACAACCAAGATATCCCTCCCCTCCTCGGCATGCCGCGCCGCAGACGCCGCCGTATCTGTTTACGCCACATCCTGCATCTACATTCAGGGCGGGCGTCTGCACAGTTAGGAGATACTAGTGGAACAAGATGATTTAAATGTGAGGGATTACTGCCGCTCGGTGCATGAACCGGGATCACGGCCCCATGCTGGCGAGCATCTGCCCTCTGAAGTGAGCCGAGGCAGTTAGATCCTCTTAGAGAGGCTGCGTTTATTAAATATTTGACATTTACTGAGTAAGAAGTCGACGGAATTGGATTAAACGCGAAGCTTTGGGTGGCGACACACCACCCAAAGGTGGCGCAACGCCGCTCGCTGCTTCACGGAGGTGTTTGGAGAGATGGCTTTTTAATTCAAGAATACGCGTCCGTTACGGCTTTATTCAGACGTTTACTGAAAGTCGCAGCGCCCTTCTGTCTGGCATTTGTCTCCTGGTACATGAAAGGAAGCACTGATTGTGGAGACTGATGACAAAAAGGTTATCGGCCGCCATTTAGCTGCAGAAACCTTGATAAAAGACGATCTTATAATGTCTTTAATTTTCTCATACGTCTGATAATTCTGCTTTCGAGTGTAATTTAATTAAATTTGCACATACCTGGAATCATGAAAGAAAAACGAATCTCCTCAGCATCCTTTTAACATATTATCTCTAAGTTCTCTAAGTAGATGAAAAGTGAACTTTATTAAAACTCTTCTACTCACACTGAATGATGTGGGAGACCATGAGAGCGGCGCTGGTGTCGTTGCAGATGAGGCGACCGCAGGCCAGGTCGCGTTTAATCTGCAGCGCAAACAGATACCTAGGGGAGAAGGAGAGCGGGGAAAAGGAAAATGGAAAAGGGCGCCGGGTTAATGCACGCTCTATGAACTCAGCGGCTCACAATGTTAGCAGCAGATTCCATTAGCGTCACATCTTTGGCGTCTACTGCGCATTCACTCGATACCGTGCGCGATAAAGGCTTTAGGGTCCTCATTATGGAGCTACTTAAACCACGATGATGAAGGCATGACGGCGCATTTCAGTCAAGAAAAAAAACAGGCTTTTAAACCGTGTGTGTGTAAGCTTGATTGCCGCTAATAAAGTTAATGGCTTCTGTGATTAGAAAGCTGCACCGATTCAGAGCAAGACACGTCGCCGCCTCTCTCTGTTATGAGGATTATCAGGACTCGCAGCGTTCACAGTGTTTAGAGGGCCAGTGTCCCGTTTCCAAGCCTAATGACAGCTTGACACGTCCACAAAGAAGCCTTTCTTCCGTCCGTCTACATATTTTTAGTCGGCCTGTGCCCACATTACCCATCAAAGGAAACACTGACAACAGTGGCAGTGTGCGAGCCAAACAAAAAGGCTGCGGGCCCACTTCCTGTTTAACGCCAGAGTCAGCTGGCGCACTGTAAGACGATATGAGGTCAGTGGAATAATTGGGAGGCTTGAATAGGAAATATTTTATGGACAGCAGTACTGGGGAGGGTTTTGTGCTGTGATATTAAAGTTTTAATCCTAAATAATTCTGTCAAGGTCGATTTAGTGGCGCAAAACCTTAAAGGTCCACTTTAAAAGGTTGATGACTCATCCTGCACTAATGGGCGTGTACTAATTGTACTAACACCGACAGCACAGCTGGTTTCGGCTCCACCGTGAATGGGCGGAGCCTGCTCAGGCCATCGGAACTGACCAATCAGATCACACTGAGTTTTTTTGTTTTTGGGAGAGGGGGGGAGGGGCGGCTTTCTTGGCTCCGTTCTCAAAGAAAACGCGTAAATATCTGAAATCAAGCCACTGACTCGCGATATTAAGAGAGTTTTTTAAGGCTCTGTGAATTCCCCCCGCTTCCTGCTTGGCTCTTATCTCAAGTGCGTCCATCTGGGCAGCTGAGGGAACCGCGGCATCATGGGAAAATGTGGAAGGTCAGCTCGCTCTCCCGTCCGTGTTTTGATTACGAGGCTCGACCGTGGGCGTCCTGAAACGGGTCAGAACGCAAACAGCGGCGAAAGACTAAACAAAACAAAGAGAGGCAGACAAGATGGCCGCTGATAAGTTGCACTTCACAAACGAGTAGGTGAAGAGAACATAGGGAAATTGGCGTGAGATAATCTAGGCCGTCTGAGATCGCACTGAGATTAAAATACGTCTTCTACAGTAGCAGTGATTTTACAAGGAAGCTGCTGGTACGTGCATCTACTTTCAGCTGGTTTAGAAAAAAAACAAAGGGTTTCACGAGCCCAGTTCCCAGAGGACAGACTTGTTTGATGTCGACATAAATGTGTAATAAGTCTCTGACCAAGAACAACTGAAATTGCAAAACAGTAAAACGAGGCCTCTGTTTCGTGCTCAGATGCAGATGCAAACCATAAAAGGTCCTGAGAAACACCCAGGCCAGACAGGAAACCGGCACGTCTTTTAATTTGAGATGTCCCTCTTCAGACGGGCGTGGCTTACAGAGACGTACCGAGTCAGCTCCTCCAAGAGCTGTGTGTGGTCAGGAGGGAAGAACTTCACCACGAAGCGAAGGATGGTGTTTTTAGGCCCTGGAGGAGGGAAATAATGGGATATGTTACAGGGAAATATCATTTTATGCACTTGTCTCCAACAGATTGACTACAATTCTCAAAAACTGCCTGCAGAGATCCTTAAAGTATAATTTTTTCCAAACAAGGACCAAAATACACCCCGTCATTTCACAACGTGGTGTCATTTACTGCGATGGCAGAGTCACGCTTGTGAAAAAACCCACAGAAATGCGCTTGAAGGATGAAAGGGAGAAGCGGCGTCGCCCGTGAGCTACTTACGTCTGATCTGCTTCAGTGTCGGCTTCAGCAGATCCAGCCACACCTGTTGGAGGACAGAGAAGGGCTTTGCAGTCATTACAGAGTCTTATAGAACGATACCTGGGGATTTTCTACTGCCACTCTGCAGCGCTGCTTCTGTGAAAAGCTGAGTTTGTGCAGCATGAGTTAATTTGCACTGCGGGTGGTGTGTAAATGAAAGTAAATGTTGATCCTAAAATGACATATGTGCACATATAGTTGTTAAATTTGCATAATTACCCGACGTGCTCTGCACAAATAACTCCAGCTTACACTAACAATTAGCTAAGTATGTTGACTAAAACTGTCTTTATTTTCCTTTAACAAATGCAAAACGCCGCATTAATTTGATGCTTGGCGACATCTGACACTGCTTAAGCCTCCATTAGCATGGAAAATTACCACTTGCAAATGCAGCGCAGGCCACTTCCTTAAAAAGCACAATGTGAGTTTTGTGGTATCGGTGTTTAATTCGACGCCGAGCACATTTAGAGTCTGGGTCATCTGCTGGATGTAAAGCTCCACGTATTTGCGCGTGGGACAGTGTGGTAATTATTTCTCCGCCGTTTTACATAATTTGTTCCATTGATCCACTTCAAAACAACAGATCTCAGCACCGGAGGCGATTAAACGCACAGTGAGCGCCTGTGTTTTCCGAGCACATTGAGGCGTTTGTACGTATCGACGGAGAAAATGGCTCGGCCCATGTGTGAGCTCCAATAAATTCCTCTTTCGTAACTCTAATGCAGACTTAAAGGGGAACTACTGTTTTTTACAACCTGGATCTTATTTCTGGCATAAAATATGATCGTTTACTCACCCATGTAACTTTTGTGTAATTTGTAGTCATTTGGGAGATATTTACATCTGCATATATCCATATAGTGGGAGTGAATGGGGCACCGAAACACAGCTTCTAAATAATGCATTATCTGCTGCAGAGTCTGCACTCAATGGGGAATAGCACTAGCGTATCATAACAAAATAATGGTGAAATGAACGAGTTTCGTGGCAGATAATGCGTTATTTAGAGGCTGTGTTTCGGTGCCCCATTCACTCCCACTATATGGATATAAGCAGATCTAAATATCTCCTATCTACAAATTACACAAAAGTTACATGGGTGAGTAAATGATTGTATTTCATGCCAGAAATAAGGTCCGGGTTGTAAAAAACCGTAGTTCCCCTTTAACTCCTTAAAACATGCAGCAACGTCTGCAAAGGACAACTGAAAACCTGAATACAGGTGAAAGCCGTCTTCAAATCTACATGAACATCTATGAAAACGGTGTTCCCCCTTAAACACCGCCTACGCAGCGTGCACCCATGTGATTAAAGTTATCTTGTGGGAAAGGGAGAAGGAAATTGTGGAACATCTGCCAAGCTGCAGGGAGAAATATGCTCTGAATGCACTGTAAATTCACTCAACGCGATAAATCTGTTTAGTGCAATAAGGCCGCCGGTGTCTTACCGTCATCTTCCGCTGGTCTTGGTACTCCAGTCCAAAGTAGTCTCCCTCTGTCAGGTTGAGATGGACACACACCAGGTCAAACAGCGCTTTGCCAGGTGAACGTTGCTGGAAAAGCAAGAACAGAAATGTAAAAAGTTAATTGGATTGGAATAAAGATGAAGCTAGAAAAACAGCAGAGGAAGAAGAAGCGATTACAAGCCCCAGTGAAATGTCATTTGATTAAACTGCTCAGTATTTTCTCTAACGAGCATCTTCTCACTAACAAGCGGCTGGCCTTTGACTCACACCAGCATCATCATCTGTGTTTGGGCTAATGGATGCAGCTACACCTTTGCTGGAAGTGTGGGAGAAGCAGTACCGGGGCCCAAAATAGACGCAGGCATGAAAGCGAAACCCAAAATTAGCCCAGAATAATTTCTCCTCGGCAGCTAAGTGGCACCACCCCGTCAGTCTGCAGGGCTGCTGAGAGGTTACAGCGTGCTATTATACGTTTAGAGCCTCTGATGGGGCTCCAGTCGGATTTAATGTGTAGTTATGGAGGCAACACATTCCTGACAGGCAACACAAGAAAAAAAAAAAGACAGAATTTATTTTGAGGAATTGGCCGAGACACTGACTTTAGTTGGTGATGTTTTTTTTGGACACATAAAATAGATGCAGCTGCATTACAAGGTTGCATCCTGCTTAATTATGCATTTACAACTATTTAATCTTGCGAAAAATCCAAGCAGCAACCTCCGGAGCTAAAAAATGAATTAAGCGCTAAAAACTGCAGTTCCGCAAACGGCCACTTGAGGGCTCAAGTCAAAAGCGAGTAATTTCCCGTCGACCTCCATTAAATAAAATGTTTAAATTTACTTCAGAAGCATGTTTACTGCTCGACCCCTGAAGCTAACGTCTTAATTTATGACAACTGCACGGGGGNGCTAAGATGTTAGCTAGCTTCCAAGATGGCGTCAACTAGAGCCACCATGCTGAGCTTCAAAACTGCTCTTTGGAAATCCTTAACAGTCGAAACCCAAATCTTAAAAAAGTATTTCTGAAATTATTTGACAACTTATTAAACCATTTCCATACTATATTTAATTTTGTACTCTTTGGGACTCCGTACGATTAACGCAAACCCATAAAACAACAAAACAGTAGTAGAAACAAGGCTGACTGATGCAAGATACAGAAGTGCAGGATCATTTTTTTACTTGTGGCGCTTGCTGTAGGTGGAAAAGGAGCAAGGCAGTAAGAAAGGAAGGCAAAAAAAAAAAAAATAGGGGGAAGAATCAGAGCAGTGAAGGCCAAGGTGTGAGCCAAGTCTGTCGCCATCTGGCTACCGCATGCGTGCCCGAGTCTGATCTGTCTGCAGGGACACGCCCACAAACCGTACCCACCCACCCGAACGCACACAAACACGACAAATCCGGCTGCCGTCGGATATGCATGTCAAATGTGCTTCCACCAGGCTGACTGACCGCCATCACGTGCAAAAGCTCCGGGATCTCCAGGAGTTTTGGACGGGATCCAGGTCCCGGTAATCTCGGTTTGAAGGAGGGAGAGGAGAGAGAACCTGAGAAGGAGATGGCTTAAAGGACAGGAAAGGAGACAAAGAAGAAATCAAGATAAAAAACCAAGCCTTTCTCTTCTTCGCAGGCTGCAGCCACAAATAGAGGCTCTTTCACGTAGCAGTCCAAGCCTTTAAGCCTCATGACTGGCCTGTTTGTCTGCAGCTGGTTGTGCGAAACAGCTACGTGTCCCTTAGCTGCACTGTTTTCTCTCTAAAACGCGCCCATTAACAGAACCACAAAATGTCCAACTCCAACAATGCGAGGTCCAAGCCCGGGGACTTGGACGGGACGCGGGAGTTTTTATTATGTGACCCAGATAAAAAAAAAAAGAGGCTCAGAGAGGTGCCAAGGCTACGGGGGGAAAATCCTGCACAAAAGGAGGGACGAGGCTGAGCGACAAGAGGAAAAGGAGGTGCAGCAGGTCCTCTTTGAGCAGGAGAATGAAATGTGAATTCCAAGTATGTTTTTAGGGGGGGAAGCAATTTCCTTCAATATCAGCAGACCCTTCTCCAATAACTAAAGAAAGCCTGCGTGTATGCACTGGGGAGATAGGCCGTATCGCGTTCACGTAATGAAACGCACAGGAATGTAGAGGGGAATGCCTCCAGGGGGAGAACGGCGTTGAAATCTTTAAATATATCAATAGCAGTTATAACAACTCATGAGCACATGACGAGTCTTCTTGCGGGTTGAAGACGAAACGACTTCCAGGTCGGTTTTCCCTCGCGGTTTTGTGAAAGCTGGCCGGACAGCGCGAGCTGGATCCCGAACGGACGACTACAGGCGCCGCTTTTTGTTGTTTTGGTTGTAAAAAAACGACACACGGTAGCTGGGAAAGAGTCAGGGAAAAGGCTTCAGACTTTACACACACATGCAGCAAAAGGAAAGTGTTTGCGATGGTTTTTGAGCCGTGGGAAAAGCTCACCCAAGTCAAACAGAAGCTTAACTTTTTTTTTTTTTTGATGTTGTTTGTTTGCTGCAGATTTGCACGGTTTTGCTTTAACTCAACTGTTTCAAATGCAGGAAGAGAAACAGGGAAGTGGGAAAGAGACTCGGCCTCTGGATACTGGAAAAGGAGAGGCTCGTTTTTTTTTTTTTAATACGTCTTATCGTCCATGAGAGGTTTGCGTATTAAAAATGTACACGCACTTCTCGCATTTACTGGCGTTTTAATGTTTTATAGGTGGATACAGCCTGGGAGGGTTCACCAAGCTGCCAGTTCTCATGGACTGGATTTGGCAACTGCGTCGGCGCAGGAAATGTCCACCGGGTCGAGGTCAAATATGATATATATAGGTTTTATTTGGAGTGAAACAGTGCAATAAAAATAGGCTTGTTGTCGCTTGTTGAACAGAGAGACAGAGAGAGAGAGAGAGAGAGAGGGAGGGGGGGGATGGATGGCGGAGAAAATCTCCCTGTACATTTCTGCGAGGGCCTAAAAATAGCCGGAGCTCTGAAGGGTTCCAGCTGATCGGAGCAGACGGAGATGCCTTCGCGTCAAATCATTCGGCCGCTTCCATCAACGGGGCTCTCTCAGTTTACACAAAGCTTTCCACAATGAGAGATGTTCATGCAGGGTTCATGCAGAACTTGACGAAAGCAGAGGTTCCTTAAAGGTGCTGCCCTTCTCTTTTATGATAATTAAAGGGTCGAGCAGAGGGCCGCCGGCGCTCCGGGCTGGAATCTGAACTCCGAGGCCGGCGGCCGTCACCCAAACACGCGAGGCCTCGTGAGGAAAAACAGCTCCGGACAGCACGGAGGAGCGAAACAGCTTGCTAGCAGCGGCAGCGGCAACTGTGACCGTTTCCTCTTTCTGTTTACCTTTCATAAAATGACTCAGGCCTGGCTCTTTTTTTTTTTTCTTTTTTTTCCTCCTTTTTCTCAGCGCACTAAATTACCGAGAGAAAATGTGTGACACAGCTCTGGATGAAAATACCCACTGCGGTCGGCTGGCAGGTTGATTGCGGCGGCTCACATGCAGATCTGGTTTGCGTTACTGGCGATAAACAAGGAATCAGGCCACACTCAAGAAGGAAAGACTTATTATTTCTCTCCCTCTCTCTCGCTCTCTCTCTCTTTTTCTTTTTCTGTCTCTGTGTCTTGCATTTCCTTTGGAGCCCTTCCATCACTTGTCTATAGTCCAGTCTCCACTCGGGCCCTTTGCCAATCACCACTTTCCAATAAGCTGTCAGCGTTGCCGGTCGACTCGCCGTCCTGCCAAACGGACTCCCGGCCTCACACACACTTCCTCCGCTACTTTCGCTTCTTTTAAACCGAGACTTCTCTAAACAGTGAATGAAAATGTTTCTCCAGAGACATATTTTACCCCAACTATTATTACATCTATCCTCTTTCTTTCTTTCTTTCTTTATTCAGCTGCTTTCTAACGTCCCGCCGCCCTCGCCATCTGCCGCGGTGAGCCGAAAGTTCACGGAGAGTCCCGCGAAACACGCCCCCACCTCNAAAAAAAAAAAAAAAAAAAAACTACCCGAGCATGTATTATTGCGCACGTGTTTCGAAACAAATGAAAAAGTCTCTGGGCTTTTTATGAGGTACTTCTGTCTCTCTCTTTTCGTCCTGGTCCTGGTCCTGGTCTACGGAGGTAATGTCGGCAGGGACGGAAACCAGATGGGTGAGACTGATGATAAGAACTCTCCACGGGGGGAAAGACACGAGAAGGAAAAAAGAAAACTCCTCAAAGCTGTTCAGTTTCTTCCTACGGTCTCCTGCTGTGATTTCCAAAATGTAGAAATCCTGGAAAAAAGTGGCAAAAATCCTGCAGAGGCATAACCAGGGGACTCGTTTCTGACTGTGAGGTGTAATTCAAGCTGTAAATCTGAGCATGTTTTCCTTCTCTCTTCATGGTCAGCCTTATCACGATACTCTGAGGGCTTCATACCAGAGGACATGCCGCGTCCTGCTGCTAAACTGCACGTCAGCGGACCGAAAATCAACAGAGGAGGCGCAGCTCGAGTTGCAGAGTCACCGCTAGCACTTGCTAGCGCCGGCACAATAACACGGATTTATTCCACGCATGTGATGTGAAAAAGGAGCGCCCGCGTAGAAATCTGGGTTTCGCGGCGCTCGGAGTGCTCCGGCTTCAGGATTGATTGTACCGCCTGAGGCCCTGAGTAATGAGAAGAGGGATCAGAAAGGGCCCCCGCTGTTCCTCACCCCGCTGAGCGCTGTACGCTGCTTATGTGTTTTCCCCCAACTGAAGGCGGACTTTTATGGCGGATGGGTTGTTAGCGGCGCTTGTTGCCATAGAGCCCGTTAGCCTTTATGTGTGTACGCCGATATGCCACGAGACTGGAAACCGGTGGATGTTACTGATACATACCACCACCTGAACACTGGCGTCCAGCTTGGATGCCCATTTAACCACGGTGGGAGCTTTCAAAGGTGGACAGTAGAGGTCCACTGGCCCCTTTCTGCCCTGTCACAGATTCACCACTTTTCTGACCTTGTATGAGTCGCTCAAATCCATCCACTTGTCAATTTCAACCAACATTGTTCACCTTCATAATATTATGGCGGATCAGTGCAGATATCTTATACACAGGTGCGGTGACCGCTTTTAAACTTAACAAAAACTCAACCTGGGATCAAAATGTTCAACATCTAATAATATGATGCAATGCAGACGCTCATTACGGTTAAAAGAATCACGTTTAAAGTTGGGATGCACCGAAAATTGATGCGGTTGCTGCTTGCACGTGTTGTTTCGGCGATAAAAGTCTGAAAATTTTTGGCCGAAAACCGAAAATGCCGAAATTTATCGCCGAAACAACGGCTGTGTGATGATGTGATGATGCAAGCAACAACCGCAGCAATTTTCAGCTGAAAATGGCCCAAAAGTGCATTTTGGTTTTCCGGCCGGCCAAAAATTTTCAGACTTTTATTGCTGAAATTACGGATGCACTGAAAATTTTTGGCCGAAACAACGCGGCTGAAACAACACGGCCGAAACAAGGATATTGTGATGATGCAAGCAACAACCGCAGCAATTTTTGGCTGAAAATGGCCCAAAAGTGCATTTTGGTTTTTCGGGCAAAAAATTTCGGTGCATCCGTAGTTTCGGCAATAAAAGCCTGAAAATATTTTGGCCGAAAACCGAAAATGCCGAAATTTATCGCCGAAACAATGCGGCCGAAACAGGGATGTTGTGAGGATGCAAACAACAACCGCAGCAATTTTCAGCCGAAAATGGCCCAAAAGTGCATTTTTGTTTTTTTCGGACAAAAATTTTCAGTGCGTCCCTACTTTAAAGTCAAACAAATGCGGTTAAATCAACATTATGACAATTCATGTTCTACTAAGACGTCAGCTTTAGCGACTAATTCATCCACAGCTTGCACATCGTTTCTGCCCCCGATCCACAGAAGCAGATAAATATCTAAAATCCATCTGTTTTAGATTTGCAGTATTCGTGCAGCGTTCAGTGTCAGCCCAGGGCTAAGGAACGTCGCCGGCCAAAACGGTATCATTTCCCCACAAGAAGGAGAAAAAAAAAAAAAAAGAAGAAGAAGAGGAGGAGGAGGACAGCTGGGAGAGGCTTCCTCCCTCCTCGACTGTCCACCAATCACGGATTAGGTTAAACGGCTTAACCTAGTGGCGTCAAGGACGTCAAAGCCAGTTCCTCAACAACGCCAGAAGGGAAAGGCACATATGCTGTTAAATGTACAGCAAATACCTGCCGGCAGCATGAGGCTGCAAGGCACTGTGGGAAATCAAACCCGGCGACACCACAGATGAGGGGGCGGGGGG
>JASGAT010394952.1:0-16676 GCA_030220025.1 Chelon auratus | reverse complement strand
CATCAGAGATGGAGGAGCTGTCAGTTCATCTCTGCAAGCGAATAGAGTGCAAATGTTTGTGCAGGTTAATAAAAACGTGGATTTGAAAAAAGATAAAAAGTAATTTGGGGTCAGGCATACAGCTAATGACCTTGAGTTCCCTCCTTCCTCCTCCACCTGCCCTGCTTCTTCTTCTTCTTCTTCTTCTTCTTCATATTCCCAGGCCTGACCCCAGACCTGTACATTATTTCCTGCGCTCCTATTAATTTGTTAAAACTTGTTAAGCCTCCAATGCAATCAAGGATTTGTTAGGGTAATTAAAATTGATTGAAAACTCCGGCTCTGCTAATTATTAGCCAAGGTGAGGAGGAAAGGGGAATAAATAAATAAATAAATAAATAAAAAGCGTTCCGTGCATTAAGGTGCGTTCGTTATGTTTTCGGCGTGCAGGCATCGCCGCCCGCCCCGGCTCTCTCTCTCGATTTCCATACCGAAGGCGAAAGGTATAATTCAAGTGCGTTTGAATATGCAGTGTTGCTATAAACGGCTCCCACGCTGCCGGATGCGGAGAAGCTCGCGCAAGAGACACTTTCTGATTTGTGACGTGCGTGTGTGTGTGAGCGCGGCGAAGATTTAGCGGCAACATAAATCTAAATAGATTTTAACTCATTAGCCATTGGAGAGGTAATGATGTAAGTCTGCCACTAATGAGCTTAAGCTCTTAATTGAATAGGAGGAGGAGGGGGAGGAAACACACACATATACACACACATATACACACACACACACACACAACGTGGAGGCCCAGGCCGTGC
Organism: Chelon auratus; assembly: GCA_030220025.1. NCBI lineage: Eukaryota > Metazoa > Chordata > Actinopteri > Mugiliformes > Mugilidae > Chelon > Chelon auratus. Next base: position 15,882 of record JASGAT010394952.1, on the reverse strand, counting down.
ACAAAATGCACACACACCTACAAATACAATCCCGCCTCCTGTGTTTTTTGTTTTTTTCTCCTCTCTCTCTTTCAAGGGGGAGTCGCAGTCACGTGACCTGATGGATTTCAACCCCGCCGCCGCCGGACTTCGGCCCTCGTCGCCTCAACCCTCGACCAAAAAAAGAAAAAAAAGAAAAAGCTTCACGTGTTATTTATGAAATCAGCCCCAAACGAAACAAAAAAAACAAAACAAAGCGGCTAATCAAAGGCGTCCCTGAACGTCACACCGATCCGAAATGGATCCCGTCGACGAGACGGGGAAACGCGCGGCCCCCGCCGCTTTTGATGTCGCCCGTTTTCACGCGTTTCTTCATCTTTTTCCCCGATAATTATCAGCACTTAACCCCGCCGCGTAGCGCCGAGACGCAAAAATGTCACAATCCATTTGAATGAAAGCGGGGTGGAGAGCGGGGGGGAGCTTATAGGATGAAATGTCTTTTCTTTACGGAGCGTTCGGAGTGGGCTCCCTTGGCGATACGGGCTATGAAAATGATGATATCCAATTTCCCAGTGTGTTCTATCAAATATACCCTCATGTAAACAAAGCCCCGGTGAATGGGGGACAATGGCGAGGGAATCTCAAAGCTAAGAAATCCACAGGGAGAGAAGGAAGGAGAGATTAGAAAAGCCTAAAGAGTCTCGATAAAGAAGAAGAAGAAGAGGAGGAGGGGGGGTAATGTAAGAAAATAGGAGAGGGGATGTGTCGTCTTTGCTCAGAGGCTAGAGTGTGGCCAATCCTCTTTTATGAGCCCAGACTAACGCCCTGATGGGACACGGCGTAGATCTGAGCAGAGCCTATTGAGCATAAGCTGCTAAATTTGGCAATAAAGGGAATGTGATTTACTGTAAGCTCCAGTGGGCCGAGAGCAACGCGGCCTGCCGGCGAGCGCCGAGCGGCGAGCGCGCACGCACACACCTGAGAGCATAAAAACACACGCTAACAATAACTCACTCACTCTGTTACTGTCTCTCTCTCTCTCTCTCTCTCCCTCGTTCTCCCCGACACACACCGTGAGACCGGCGGGCCTGCTTCCCTTTCACACACACACTCTCGCCGCGCGGCCACTCATGCGGCTCAGCGGCGCTGACTTTGACAAATAACCAGGAAGTCCCGGTGTTGGCTTTAAAAACTCCGACTTGTTCGGTTGCAATTCTGCATTTGTCCTGCTTTAATGGCCGTGGAAGTGGCTTTGGAGGTAATCTGTCAGTGATTGATTAGAGCCCGGACAAATCCAGTCGCCCCCCCCTACCCCCCACCACCCCAACCCCTCGGCGAGCGCATTGGTAGGCTGCAGGCCCGAGCGCCGCCGCCGCTGATTCCTCTGCTGTGCGACTCTGCGAGGGGAAAGAAGTTGCAGATTCGGTGTGGGAGTGCGTCAGTTCAACAGGTTATTCATGCTAGGTCGAGCCTATACCTCAATTTTTAAGTTTTGCACCTAGTCAGCTTCGTCAAATCAAAGAAAAATGTCATTTTTTGGGCATTCCTTGCAACATATTATCCTTCACAGCAACTACTGCAGCTCTACAGCCTGGTGTAGCTTGAGTAAATCTGAATAGAAGTAATAGAACGCCACGTTGATTGCATTAAGGGGTGTGTTTCAAGAGGAAAATACACCAAATACACGCGTATTATTGTGCTAATTCACATGCATGAGTACGTCGCTGTTATTTTTCCTTGCGACATAAATCTCACCCATTAGCCTTCATTGGCCCGGGAGATACTTGCAGGAGCGTAATCAGTTCTCAAGGGAGTGATTCCAGAGAAACTACCTGCCACAGGGGGAAACTGGTCTAGCTTCCAGGTTTAGGAGCTGCAGCGCAGTAAAAAATTACACAAAAACACCCCAAAAATAGAAGTATTTTGTACTTTTCTGCAATCGTGACGTATCAAACTGGCAAAACGGTGTCAAAAAGGACCAGGTGTCTCCATAACCCCTGCAGACTACGTTCAAACTACGTTCTTCAAGCACTTTTTATTTCAAAAGAGAAGCAGCCTTTCCATAGATAAAGAGTGTATGAATGTTAAATATGTGTATAAATGAAACGCATAAAGACATAAATACTATGAAATGTTTATGTGTACACAATAAAACCCCTCAAGGGTAAGTTTTACAAGACTCGAGCTCATGAAACCAAACAGTTAACGCTACTGAGAACGAGTCGGATACGTTTTATTCCTCTGTTGCCACTGTAGGGCCGCAGACTTGCACCATCCTGACGGAGAACGGCCCCGAACAAATATGTAATTTAAAGGGGAACTACTTTTTTTAACAATGTGGACCTTATTTCTGTTTGTTTACTCCAGGTCAGAAGACATCATGGGTGATGATAATAGGTAACTCTGGACTCAACGGGGAATAGCACTAGCGTAGCATAACAAAATATTGGTGAAATGATAATGCGTTAATTAAAGGCTGCGTTTCGGTGCCCCATTCACTCCCACTATATGGATATACGCCGATCTAAGTATCTCCCGAAGGAATACGAATTACACCAAAGTTATATGGGTGAGTAAACAACCGTATTTTATGCCAGTAATAAGGTCCAGGTTGAAAAAAAAACAGTAGTTCCCCTTTAAGCTCCAAAAAAAATTTAGAGGCTGCGTTTTGGTGCCCCATTCACTCCCACTATACAGATATACACAGATCTAAATATCTCCTGAAGGAATGTGAATTACACAAAAGTTATATGGGTGAGTAAATGACCATATTTTATGCCAGAAATAAGGTCCAGGTTGTAAAAAAACAGTAGTTCCCCTTTAAGCTCAGAAAAAAATGCCTCTAAAAGTGACGCCAAATGCGGCTCGAACCCGTTATCCTCCATCTTTCATGGCCAAGCCGATTCAATCAATCGCCATGTTTCATGTGATGAATTAGCCCGCTGGTGATTACACATCCAGTGATGTAATCATCACTTTTATACGCCGAGTGGAGTTGTTCATGAAGTGTAAAAATAAACCGGCGTGGTTAAACGTACAGTGTCCACGCGTTTGAAACGCTCTGCTGCAGCATCACCGTCCTTGCTCTAATCAGCCGCGGCTCTTCTCTTCTTCTCTTTTTTTCCAAACAGCAGCTCTGACCATGAAAATGTTCTGCATGAATCTTAATATCACTTAAGTGATAATTATTCTGCTCGCCACAAACCTGACTAACAAAATGGAATTCAATCAGAGCCGGCGCATAATGACAGTCATTATGAAAATAATGAATAAAAAAGTAATAATGACATCCCTATCTGCATTCATACCTCTTTTTCCTCACACATCTCCATGGTGATCTGAATTCTCTCTCTCTCTCTTTTTTTTTTTTCTTCCCAACTCCACATTCTGGCTGGCCCATGGCCGCTTTAATCACATTGTTTATGGTAAACCAAGCGTAGTGTGCGGGCTCTGTGCGTGGACTCATTTAATTAACCACTTGAGAGGTGTAGCCGAGCCTACAGTAGTCCGGCGTTTGTCTCCTGCAGTGGTGAAGTGCAGGGTTATTGTTGCTGACCGGTCCGTCTCTCAGCAGCTCTCTCCGCAGCCCCTCTTTGAAATTAGACGAATCTCCCTCCGAGCAGGAATCTCGCCTTTCCGCCGCTAATGCGCATCAACGGCCTGACAATCAGGAGCAATATTATTATCATAAAAGCATCTCACCAGGGTTGTGGAGGAACAGATTGCACATGCTGGGTTTAAATGATAAATCACTAGCTGCTCTTCCCTCATCACGGCGGTAATTTGAGCGATGATAAAATGCGCTTTTAACCGCGTAGATTAGATTGTGAAATAGATATTTTAAAGCAGTTCATTATACATGTGTTTGTGGCACAAAACCCAGTTTGTGCTGAGGATTTTTTTTTTCCCCTAGCTTGCGCTGGGGTGGATGTGTGTGTGCTGGACCATGTCCTTGAGGTTTACTCTTTTGATTCAATAGCGCTCCACATGGATGGACTCAATCAGATACCTCAAACCCAGTGAAGGGTGGTGTTCAATGGAGCTGAAGTTACACTACAGCGGCTCCTCGGAAAAAAAAACCCCAAAACACCAGCCCCTCCTGTTCGTGCTCAGACGGACGGTGTTTACACGTGAAGACGCCGCGGAAAACCTGCATTTTGAGCGTGTAAACAAAGCCGTCTTTACTTGTTGACACGAAGCGGCGCCGGTAATTTGCCTAATTCTTGTCACTGGCACGGAAAAGTGTTTTATGTCTGCGAGCAAACAACATCCGAGCAGTTTTCTACTTCACGTTGGTTGTTTGTGAAGTGGATTTGTTGCTTTTCTGGTGTTAAAACCGAGGAAATCAAAGATGCTCAAAGAGTTCATCATTTACAGCTCTAAAAAACAATGTGTCAGCAAATACAGCTGCACTTAGACGCTCTTTTTTTTTTCTCCCCGCTCTCTAAATACTCCAAAGACGCAGTTCCTGAACAATAAGGTAGGTCTGTAGACCTAGAAGCTATTACTCCCTGAATACCTTGGGCGTAATGAAACTGGGCTCGGGGAGAGCGGGGATGGAAAGCTGTGCTGTTGGAGTGCACTGAGCCGTCGCAAATTTCTGTTTGAACCCATAACACTGCGGCCATGTGACAAATGATAGCAAACACAGAGCCCGAGCCGCTCGGAGGGGAGATTACAGTCAGCTGGATTCAAACTGGGGAAAAAAAGGAGGGTTTTCACTATTTTGTTCTTGCAATTATTATTTTTTTTTTTTCCCAGCTGCTCTTCAAGAACCTGTTAAGTCGGATCAACCTTTGAGGATAATTCCACATTTCAGGTCAATTTTGAATTAAATTTTTACTTTTAAGATTTTTGAGTTTCCATATAAGACTGAACAGCCGCGGCGTCAGCCCAGACCCTACGCGGTCCATAGACTGTATATAAATATGGACAATGCGTCGACGCTTCCTTGCGTTGGCCGAACTGACGCTATATTCCCGGGGATACGGGCGGTGCCATCTTGCAAGTTTGGAGGCAGAGTCTGCGCAGTATGGTCAAAAAAGTGAAGCCATGATGTCGATGACCGGACCACACATCCTCCAGACTCACTTGTGTTTTCGTTTAATTTCTACTATTTCCACTTTCGTTTAATTAGTACTATGCTCCACCAGTTACAAGGAAATGTTGGATTATACACTTTAAATTTTTTTTTTTTTACAATTCTCACGGGACCACTTGAATGGTTGGCATGGCAACAGGTTGTCGCCATTATGTCATATGCGGTTTCTGTCGCGTGAAATAACAAACTAAAACGAAACATGCATCAACGTTATATTAACTACCTAAAATGACAGAAAAATAAAAAGGTACGCGTACACGTGTTTTATTGCGACCAAGTCCCGCCCACTAACATGGAGGAGGCGGAGCTTATGACCTATACTGCAGCCAGCCACCAGGGGGAGCTCTATGTACTTTGTCTTCACTTCTGAGGAGCTGTTCCACCATCCATCTTTATACGTGTCTTAGTCGAGTTTTTGGCGAAAGTTTCAGTCGCCATTGTTGAAAGTGAAGCAGGAGGTAGAAACAAAAATGAACCTGACTAGCATTTGGGTGGCGTTTTTACAGATTGATTTCACAGTTGACTAGGCCAGCAAGTTGGTTAGTTTAAGCTGAAAACGGCTGTAAGCGCTATTTGTTGCACCAAAGTTAGCATACTGTAATGGCACAGTAGCCACATTTAGAGTAAATACATTAAATAAACGTATAATATGAAACCCTAATATCAATTTCAAGGGAACAGTGACATTTTTGAATTTTGTTACACTTCCAGCATGAAGGACTGCCCTGTCTATTTCTGTTGTTGAGTTGTGGACATTGCAATTTGTACCGGTTCTGTCTGAGGAACGAACACCGGCTGGGAGCACTCTTCTTGATTGGTCATTTTGAAGCAGAGAAGTATGTCTGCATGTCCTAACCTCTGCCCGTTGTTTCTCCATGCTCTGCTGTATAACAAGACCATCACACAGCACCGACGGGAGACAGGTCTCAGCTGCTCGCACTCTAACCAGAATGAGCAGCGCGGAGCGAGACGCCTCGAGGAAGTATCAGTAAACAACGCTATAGGGTTCCAGTTGCTATATGCTCAGGCGCTCATGCAAAATTCAGCACTTTTTGTATGTAGACCGAGACGGAGCCGAGGCAGGAGGCAGGGGTTATGTTTTAACTAGCGAACCTTCAGAACTCAATGATTCCCCTTCTAATTCGGAAGGAAATGTTTGCGCAAATTGACCCGAGAGCGTGTAACAGAAATATTAATTGCTGCACTTACGCGTCAGAGATTCAAAAAGCCACTGGTGTGGCTGAGCTCCAGCTCCAGCCGGCTATCTCCCACAGCCTCTCTCTCCGTCTTCCACCCAAGTCTTTTAATGGTGTGATCGCCCTTAACTCCACTGTAAATCTCTCCCCAATGGCTTATGGTTCAAATTAATGGCCCTGCCATAAGTGTTTGAATTTCATGAATTGTAATAATACTTACATCACAAGACACATGAAGTCATGTCTCCCTCTCTACAGTGGAGATATGATACATTTTAGAGAGATGCACAAAGTGGTCCCCTGGTAGGGAAGTGATGTATTCTAATAGACTGAGCCGGCCAACCCCCGGGTGCAGATATTCATGATTCACATTTGATGGCTGCAGAACATTTAAATGGAACATTAAGTGACGAAGGAGATTAAAACACTGTTAGCTTTGTGGCACTGTTAGCAACTGGGACGTTCACTGGTGGCGTTATGTCTCTTCTAGTTTGCTTTCAGCTCGTTCTGGCCAGTCAAGCCGTATTAATTCTCAGTTTTTATTGCAGATGACTATACTGATGTCGTTTTGGACATTTTCTTCTGTTTCAAGAATACAAACACTGATATGAGCAAATACATAATATTGGCTATTAAACGATGTCAATTGAAGTAGGAGTACCTATCGTACTGTTAAGGAAGCTTGCAAGGCTTGGAGGATTTGCCAAAGTTAGCTCTGGTACCCACTGGCTTTTGCTAGCCAGCCACGGGTCCGGTTGTGGACCCCGTCAGATTGCAATTTGCCAGCGTTCGGATTCAAATCGTGACACGGAGTAACCGACGCAGGGAGTGCAAGTATGCAAACAAACCCTGAGAGTAAATAATAGCTGATAGTGAAGAATCTCAGTCATCCGGATAATGGCGTACGCGTAAAACAAAGCTAAAACCAGAGCCCTCGCAAATGGATATTTTCGGAAATGTCCTAGTCCACGAGTTGCAGACGTTTTGAGTAGAAGTGGCGGAAACGGCTTATAAGTTAAAATATCTGAGGAAAATGTTGATACTCCCAGCGCCCTTACCCTTTCCGCAAGTCATAGCATTTCTTGCGTTAAATTAGCTTGTTTGCTCGCTCATCAGTTAGCCTTGACGGCTTCTAGACGCCTACAGTTGCGTGTTCTCTTGACTCTTTTGCGGTCATGTCGTAACCACAAGCCCAAAAGCTCCACTTGAAGGCAGCGTCTCATTCGTGGATACATCAAGGAGGACTGGATACCAGAAAACGAGATTCAGATCTAAGTTGCATGGTGTTGAGAAGGTGTTCCAAGCTTCCTCCTTGAGGTTCCACTTCCACATTTATTGGGCCGTAGAGGAAGCTCCATGTCTCCGAATGTTGCTGATGTTTCTTCAGCATTAGAGCCACTCCTTTTCCAGTGGGTACCATTTCCCAAAGCATGGATATTTTCAGAAATGCTAAAAGAAAAAGCTGCAAACAAGGTGGGTTGACACATATGTGCTTGTCCGTCCTAACGATCTTACATCTTCATCTCGCCGCTATTATTATAGGAGCATGTTTGGCGTCTGCGGCGGTGAACGTATATATATGTGTGTGTGTGTGGTAAAGCAGGAGGACAGACTTGATGATGCCCTGTCTCCCGGTGACTGTGCGGAGCCAGCCAGCCGTGGCGAGGCTGCCATAACTACCGGTTGAGCTCTGTCAGGGAGATGACCCACTCTCTATTCAACGAGACCCGCCACCCTGACGGACAGACGGACGGATAGACGGACGGGCGGCGAGACAAAAACGCGCAGCACGGGAACATTTTAACTCCCCAGCGAATCGGAGAACTCGGAGCCTGGCGTCAAACAAAAGGAGAGAGCCGTAGGTGTAATTGGTCCGCTGCAGCGCGGGTCAAGAGTCAATGCTCTTATTTGAGGGCTAACACCATTTAAGACTAATTTGAGACTATGTGTTATTGTGCCTTTAACTAAGTTTCTAACCTGATCTGTACAGAGGTTCATTGTGCTTTTAAAAGAGACCTGCTGCCCTGCAAAAGGCCATCTAATGGTTTTTCAAACCCACAGTATTTCTTTAATGTACTGTGGATCAAAGGATAAAACATCCACTTCTGCAGATGAGGGGGGGAAAGGACTACTGAAGAGCAGAGGAGATTTTTCTTTCTTTTTTTTTTTAAGATTTTCTTTATGAGGAATCTATTCGGAGTTCTCACGGTTACATACAAATGATTAGAGTCTGGCAAAGGATTAAAAGGCACTTAAGCAAAAAAAAAAAATCAAAGCACGTTACAGTTCTTGGCTCGTATGTTTCCACACTAACGGCACATGTGTGGTGTTTTGGAGGTTGCTAGTAAAAAAAAAGCGCTGCGTAGAACTGCATGTGGCGCACGGCATGATGAGGTAGATCTTCAGTGTCAAAAATTAGAGTTGGGATTTGCAGAATTAGCCCAGATGTTAATTGGGTTCCTCCTGTGCAGCGTGCAGGAACTGTTGCTTCAGTATTTTGGTGCGAGGCTGTGTGGATCAGTGCGCTCATGTTGTCATCGGTGTAGTAGCGGGGTCAGGACCTGGGCTGGAGGCCCGTCCCCGGAGAGCTAGCCTCCAGCGTGGCCAGCTAACACTACAAACAATTAAAAAAAAAAAAACCTCTGCTGCCTCCCCCCCCTCCCCTCCAGGGCGTTGGGCTTTACCCTGCTCGGGTTGGAGAAATCGCTGCTCCTCGCTGCAACGGATTCCAAACTGAAACCCCGTATATATCTGGTCTATATAACGATGCCGGGGCAGCGCTGAAGATGGAGAGGCAGAATCAATACGGCTACAGCCTGTGGACCAGTGTGGAGACAGGGGGCTATTATTAGGACGTCCTTTCTTTACCACCTGAGCCACTTACACACTTAGGATAGTCACACACACACACACAAGCGCATCTTTTTCCTCGGCGAGCGGAGTTTGCATGCCGAGAAAACGATCATTCTGCTGAATTATTGCCGCAGACAAGCCTCATTTTGCAGCAGCAGGAAAATCTACAGCGTGCTCCCGGCCCGCTGCTTTGAATTCGCGTGAATGGGCTGCTGCAAAATTAATCAAAACTCGCGAGCAAACAAATAATTCAGAGGCGCGGCTGTATCTGATGCAGCGCAGACGTATCGGCTGCGCCGGAGAGGCCCTCGCGTCCGGGCCAGAGTCTCTTTGAATTAAAGGATTTGGATTTATTAGCAAAGCGGACGCAGTTAGCATAGCCGCTAAGATAACCAGTCAGCCGACCGGTTATCTCCCTGGGCATATGCTGTGTCCACTGCTCCAGAGCCGTGCTGTCAAAGCCATTGTGAATCCTAATGATCACAGTGCATCCCAGCCGCACACACAAACACACACACACACACTCCCCGGTCTTCGCTCCAGGGGTCCTGACAAAACAGGAGACGGCGGGGACTCGTCAGAAGACAGCGCTGCCGGTGCGCTCCACCTGCTCACTGATTCTTACGCCTGGAGGAGCCTGAAGGCGCTGCCATCACACAACCTCCTTGTCCATGGCACACACAAATACACAAATCGATAGACACACACACAGATGCCCACACACTCACACGCAAGACCCACAATGCACATATACACCCCCACCACCACCACCACCACCTCCTCATCTACTACCTCCCACCTCATTTCTTCCTAGCATCCTTTCCCCCTACGCCCCTTCACTCCGACCCTATCTATATCCTGTTGTTTGTCCTCCTCCCTTCCCTCACCCACTCCCCACCACCCCCCCGGTTCTCTTCCTCCCTAGCCCCCAACTGCATGAAATATACACACAAAGGCGCGCACACACAAACCTGTCAGGTAACATCAGAGACGGGGAGAGCTGAAGAGACGTGACAGCGTGCTGGAGGAATCGTGTGCCAGGAACACAGACCTCTCTCCGTTCACCTCTGCTGTGCTGGAACGCAACGAGCTCCAGCTACCCCCCCCTCTCACCTTTGTTAAGGATCAGACCTGCTCGGAGAGCGCTGGAGAACCTCCAACAGCCCGGGCGGCGAAGACGCAGCGAGGAGAGGAGGCATCGGAGAGGAAGTTGTCGAGGAGGAAGTTCTAATAATCGATAGGCGCACAGAGTGAGACAGAGAGGAGGACACAAAGGCGGGAAAGCAGGAAAGAAAGCGTGCAGAAGCGAGGGCCAGCGCGCGGCGCCCGAAGGCCCTTTCACTATCCATCAAATTCAACAAGTCGGCCCCCGAAAGCTTGCAGCTGCCATATGTGGTGAACCATTTACACAGTTAAGTCAAACAAGTCAGCAACAGCCCCTGCAGACGATTTGTTGGAGATGAAAATCCAACTTCTGTTGTGTTAAAAAAGACGGAAAGCGAAGTGAGCTGGAGCCTGGACTCTAGGTTTTCAGCTCCGTTATCGTGACGACTTTTGATAATCAAATAGGGATTTATTTCAGGCAGGGAGAGACTTGGCACGTAGTTGACATTAAGTAAGGTTTAGCATACTGCAGCTACACTAGCTTTAAAACGATATCAGTTGAATGCAGTCTCCTGTGTTCTAAGGCTGCTGGAAGACAAGAGTCAAGAGGTCTTTTATTGTCACTTCAACTGAGAGAGGACCATGGAGCTACATGCAAGTGCGTGCAACTTTATACGAAACTGTCAAGAGGCGACTTAGCGCTGCCGCAGGGCGTTACCGTGGGGCTGGGCTGCTAACTCACCCACTTCTCATCGTCCGATCAAGCCTCAAACTACACTTTCGGACTTTCAACTATCCCACCAGCCTACTGACTATCGACTTTTTTTGTCAGCCTTGCAAGCGCAATTCCTAACGTGCCGGCCTACAGGCTCCAGTATTCACCATGCCGGCTTCTGCATGTCTCTTTTTGGGGACCCTGCTCCGGCTCTCAGGAACTTTTATTAATTAAACTCCTGCGCTTGGGTCCTTTTTCAAAGTCTTTGACTTGTCTCAGCTTAACACCAAGCAATGCAAACAGTGCAGAGACAAGAGACAGTGAGAAGACGAATGCAGTTATCAGTCAGATCCATTTTATTGTGAACAAATTCAGCTCCACGGCGCTCAGACTGCAACAGACCGCAAAAAGTTTGTGGCCGAGATCTGTCTGCTAATGTTAGCTTAGCTTTTTTTGCAAATCTTAGCGATCTGGCCTGCATTTTCAAGCTAAAAACTATAATCGTGAGCGGAATTGTGCATGAACTGATCCTACGAATGCATAGACCCTGTAGCATCAAACAACTTGTCAGCTAATTAGCGCTACGCGTCAAGCAGCTGCACATTGTTTTGGGCAAGGTTACTTTTAGCCTAAATGGTATTTTTCAAACCAACTGTTGAGCAGATTCGCTCAAAAATGAATAAGTCATTTGCAAATCTTTCCTGGGATGACGTATCTCACGGCGTATAATCCTGAAGTGCACGGTAGTCTGTGGTTACGGCTCGTACTGCGCAGACCTGTGAATAGTAGCAGGCTTGGCCGGGCCACTTTCAACATCTCTGGATCCATTTTCAATGGATCAATGGAATAAATGAACTCCCCGTTGACCCTGTGGCGCTGGTTTTGTGCACCAAGTACGCTAGGGGAAGACCTTAGGAGAAATTTATGAAGAGGAAACACGACTGGACCTGAAGGCTGAGAGTTTTCTCTCTGAGAAATGATTTCTGTAGCCAGGTCTCCTTGCCCGTGCCTGATTGCTATTGCTATATGCGGCGTGCAAAATCCAATGTATTCATGCAAGGTGGATGAATTAGTAATATGTCTGCATGCCGGCCTTGGGAAAACCCAGTCTCTTTATAATTAAGGCAGTTGCAGGCTCCTCCTGGTTCGAGGAGAATGTTAAAAGCCATCGCAACTAATTGGTTCCCCTGCCACCTGTTTGTCATGGGAGCGACACAGCAGTCAACGCCCTCCATCAACAAATCCTCAGCAATTGGGAAGCGAAACAACAACTTGGTCCGTTTCGTGTCACGCCAAGACAGACCGACTGTCAGCCGGGGCATTAGTGAAGACGGATGCGTCACACAAGTTTATCAGCGGTTTTTCTGCTTCCTGCAAGCGCCGGATTAACTCCTCACCCCGTGCAAACTCCTCTATTGTCGAATGTCGCTTCTAATTCCTTTACTCCATCTACTTTGAGGGGAGCACTCTGGCGTTTATATTCAAGAAAAAAGCCCTCCGCGCAGATTTGAGGGGCTATTTGCAAGTTAGAGAACGCCACTTGAACAATAACTACCCACCTCTAGTGTTAGTTATCCTCTGTTTTCACAAGAGGCTTTTTTCACCAAAGAGGGGGTTGGTGGAAGGGAAGGGGGAGGGGGGTGATTTCGCTTCATCAGGAAGAAGTGGGTCTTCTGAAAACAGTCATTTTTGTTTCCCCGCGTCTTCCCCGCCCTTGCATCTCCAGGGAGCGGCGGCGGGCTGATTCTCCCCGTGGAGTGGCCCTCGACGCTCTCTCAAAACTTCCATCGCGCATTGTTCCGCCGGCTCCCGGCGTTTTAGGGCCCGATCGGGTGGCGGATTGAGTGCGTGTAGGTTAGTGGGTGGGCAGCAGAAGTGGGTTTCCATGTGAGGGGGGAGTAAATGCTGAATTCCTAATAGAAGGTAATTGAAAATGAGCACTTGGCTGTTTTTTTTTTATGTGTTTTTTTTCTTCTTGTGTGTGATAAAGTGCCGCGGTAATCATGTGCTAGACTCAATACGATGGCTCATTAGTGGATGCCGTGCGTTATACAGTATACTGGAGGTGCACAATGCGCTCGCTCAAATGGGAAAGTTTCTCAAGACTCCTTTCACAGATGCGCCGTTGAACTACCTGACGCCGGTGGGCAGAGGAGATCAGCGGCGGCCTTGGAAAGTGCTCGAGATGCTGCAAAACTTGACGAGTAGGCTGCGCAAGAGCCTTCCACTTCAGGTTCTCTTTCTTTTTTAAGTCTCGGGACGAACGGCCCTCCTCGCCACCTCCTCCAAACCCAGCCGCTGTAGGCTTTCAGCGGGGACGAGGCCTTGTGCCATTCGCGCATGTCGACATGAAGAGCAGAATATAGAGAATGCAGCGCGTTGAGCGTGGTCACTGCGCCGAAGGACGTGTCGGGGAGAGTGGTGAAAATGGTCAGAAAATTGCGCTCGGTTGGGGAAATAATGCTCCCATTGTGTTGCGGGAGAGTGTGCGGATGCAACCTTGGGAAGGAAACAACTTGATTTAGGGNCATAAAAGCAAAAGAGACAGAGAGGGAGAGGAGCTGCGGAGAAAGCGGCGGCGATCCGCTTCTGATAATCCACACGTTTTAAACGCTGAACTTCTGCAGCCGCGTGCTTCACTCAGTCAGTCACTATATCTCGCCCCGGCAAACAGAAGTTGCGCCGCAGCCGCTTAGCGCCGGGATAATGATCAGATTAAAAGCTTTGACTGGTGAGGCTTGGACCGATGCCAGGTGAGGGGAGCAATTTGCCGCCCAATCAGCGGCGAACGAAGGAGGGAGAATTGCACCATTGGCTACTCAAGGTGGGGGTAAGGAGAAGGTGGGGGCTAGAGGAGACAGTTGGAAGTAAACCAAACCCCAAAATGCAGCTAGTGATTCAACAGTTCCTACTGTCAAATTCCATTACATCTCCCCACCCGTCTTTGTCTTCCCCTGCCTCTGTTCCTGAGTCCCTCTGTCCTCTCTCTCTCTTTGTCCTCCACACTTTCATTCAAAAAAAAAAAAAAAGGACATGTCAGCAGAAGGCCTCCTCGTTGAAGAATATTTCTGCTCTTCAGCAGCAAAGGAAGCATTAACGAGACGGAAGTGAGGATTTAAAAAACACACACACACGTATACACAAGCGGCAGCAAGCAGAGACCGGGGAGATGTCTTTGTCAGCGAGAGAAAGACATGAGTGGGCCGGGCGCACTAATCATCGATCGGATGATTAAGGCAGATGAGGAGGGCTTTCTCCCCCCAGTGAAGGATCTGATTGTCGGTCTCCTCCCGCCTGGCGTCCAGGGAGCACGCCGGCGGCGGCGGCAGCGGCTCAGGATCAATACACTCAATCACTGCTGAGAGGGGCAGCGTCAGTCACGCTGTGCCAGACTATTAGAACCAAGTAGGCAGACAGTGAATAACTCCACGCTCGCCTGGTCCCACCTCACACCACAGGGGGAAGCGATGAACTAGCCCGGCTGGCTGGCTGGAATGTGTGTGAATGTGTGCGTACAGATGTCACATGTGCTTCTGTTCTATTGTAAAGAAATTGTTTTAGGCTAAATATGTCTCTCTTGCGAAGTGCTAGACATAGCACGCACACTTCAGGAGACGGTTAGCGTAGCACAGACACAGGAAGCTGCAGATCTACCCGCTTTAATTAACATGTTCTTTCAGGTTCCTTTGATGCGTACTAAAACACAAGACTTTCATTTTAGTTCTTTTGCACCATTTTTTGGTTTTCATGTGTGTTCTTCCTGTTTTATTTTGAAAAGATTCTACTTCCTTTGTTTGCTCCGCCCTAATTGGTTTCACCTGTGACTGGTTACCCAATCAGGCCTTGTGTATATATAGCCCTGTCTTTGTTGCTTTGTCTGTGTTCTTACTCTGATGTGTTTCCTTGCTTGTGTTTCCTTGTATTCTTGTTTTTTTCTTCCTGTGCAGCTTTTGTCATGCTGGTTTAAGTTAAACAAACTTTTCTGATCTTAACTTGCGCCTTCACTGCTGCATCTTTTGTTCCTTGGGTCCTGCTCTTGAACTCTTCTCTCCTTTTCGCACCACAAGGGTGCTTCAGTCTTGGGCGCTGATTCAAACCAGTGCCTCTACATTCCCAAGTCCGCTTCTCGAAGCGCTAGCCCACAGCTCCATGCGCTAATGAACCCACCGGTACAAACCGAGGACCTTCCGCCTCCACGGCTATCACCTCCTAGCCTACTTTGGTTGTTGGCTTTTAAAAAGATGGCAATTTGATCAAATATTCCTTTTGTCTTGGCTAACATAGAAACATGCTAGCTCAACAGAGATCACTAGCCTTGCACCTGATAGCAAGCCACCGCGCGGCTAATCCGGTTAGCGCACCTTGCTCAACTGCATGAACCCTTATGACGCAATACAATACACTTCAATTTTGGTTTCTCTCTTGGTCCAGGGCTCATTTTTTTATGCCCCTTCTTTATTTTACATAACTAGCTAGCTAGCTAGCTACGTAGCTCACTGGAGTTTTGCACCAGCTGCATGGGGAGATCTCAGACTGGGCGCCTGTCAATCTGTCATTTTATTGCCAAGTCAACCAAGTGTCAAATGCCAATGGGAGGATAAATGATAGACTAACATCTAAAACATTTTTTTTTTTTTTTGAATGGCATGCGATCTAATGGTTGCCGTATTGGGCACCACCGCTTTCAGGACTAGAACTAGACTAGACACTCTGCTTTTACTCATGTGGCGAGAAAAGAAAACAAACACAACTCTTACTCTTTGAGCCACTATGTGAAGGCGTGCATGCTTGTGCAATCTATAACTGGTACTTAGCTGCGTCTTATCCTTACCTGTTATAAGTACACAACACTTCTGGACACTCGCTTCAGAAATAAGACATCGGCAATAACAATGTATTTTGCCACAGTTTTCACCTCTTCAGATTGTCAAGTC
>JASGAT010394951.1:0-23370 GCA_030220025.1 Chelon auratus | reverse complement strand
TCTGTTGAATAAGGTCAGCCGCTTCAAAGGGGCTCAACTTTTAGGCAAGCACTTATATTACATTATATGATCTTAATGAATTGACAAAAAAGTAAATATATTTTCATGACATGACATAATTTATACAAACAATGTAAGAGGAAAATTCCAAGGAGGTGAATACTTTGTATGGGCACCGTATGAGGACCTTAGTTTTTCTGGTTATTTTGTGTAAGTGTTGCAACATGCAGTAAAGTATGTGGTACTTTACGCTCAGATTTTAACAGTCCCGCTCTAAATTGTAACTTCAACAGAAAAAGCTGTTGATTCAACTGTGTTTTGGAGGCAGTAGGTTTGTAGTACTTTTGAAGTGTAATGTGTTGTATTGACACATGTTTCTATTATTTGGACAGCCCCATTTTAGTCAGTGGGCTAGGCTAAATAAGAGAAACACTTTTGAGTGTAATTCAGTCCAGTTTAACAGCACCACACCTTATGGTGTTTTAACTTATACTAGACATAATAACAGTCATGAATGAGGATTTAGTGTAGGAATGTTATAATAGAAAGCCTTCGTTTTTTGTTGTACCTAATGACCTGGCAAGTGAGTGTATAATTGATCCAGTCTTATTTTCATCCCACATCTCCTTCTTATTATTTATAATTTGATAAATTCATTTTTCAGCTCAAAATGAGACAGCTTTCAGAATGCTGCAGTTATACTCTAGTGATATTCTGAGACCTCTATCTTTTTTATTTTCTGCATCCTCCTTTTACAACAGGCGTGAATGGTGTTTCATTTGTTTAAAATATTCAACGGCGTCCTCTCTCTACAAAGACAGTGTCCTAGTTTCTCTGGATATTTGACACACCTCACTGCTGGAACCAGCTGGAGTAGAGTCTCGTGAAGGAGTAACACAGGCTTTTGTTGATCTTTGTCCAGACATTTTGACTTCACATAAGAGAAAAACACAGCAAGTTCATCAACTTAAACAAAAGTTAAGACTCATTTAGCTGTGACCCAGCCTTGAACATGTTATGGAGTCAAAATGTCTGCTGACTACTGTTTGGTTTACATTTGGAACATTTCAGTCCTTGGTAGGGAAATCCATTTGTCTCTCTAGCTACTGTACCTACTGTGCTCTTCTCTCCTGTGCCTGTGTGTCTTTCCTTTTTTGTGTTACTCCACACTGGTTCATAGGGCACACTTCTGGTGCTTTGGTCTTGTCTCACTAGTAAGTACAGAGAAACCAAATAGCAACCCACTTCTCATTAAGCAAGCATGTTCATCTGCAGTGACTCGCATGTAGCTTTGCAGCTCCGCCCGCCTCGAGAGCTTCCGCCTGATTGGTGATTATTCTGTGCTTCTCTTTTTCTTTTAAACAATGCTCGGAGCAGAAGAGGAAAAGACTGACTCTCCGGCCATTCAGAATGGAGGCGAGGAGGAGAAGCAGACGACAGAGGAACTGGAGAAAGGGATGAAGGCTCTTTCAACCAACGACACCTCCTCCACGCCCGCTGCTCTGCCTGCCAAACCGCAAGGTGGCACCCCCGAGGGTTCGCCCTCCAAGTCCCCGTCCAAAAAGAAAAAGAAGTTCAAGCCGCCGTCGTTCCTGAAGAAGAGCAAGAAGCAGAAAGAGAAAGCAGAGACCTGAGACGTCCAACACAGATGCATCAGACCTTGGTGAAATACTGCTGTGTAATACTTCCTAGTGTATGACTGAGTAGCAGATGGAGTTCACCACGCCATTTAAGATGTCAGTCACAAACACGGTGCACTAAATTGACCTTAACTTATTTTACTTTACTGCTGCTACTCAACACTGGAAATTATTTTCACATACTATTTGACCAAGGTCAGAAACACAACCCATTATTTTGACACACTACTTCTGATCATACACACAGACACACAGATGCACTGTCTCTGTATTACACACATCTTTATTAAACCTGCTGTGCTATCAGTCCATTATTTCACTGTACAGGTATTCAGACATGTACCTTTCTGGAATCACTGCTGAGATCCTGTGCAGTCGCCACTCAGAATTAGTTTCATACTTTCTTTTTCGAATCCACAACTTTGCAAGACACAGTGGAAATTAAAGTCCCCATGAAATATGCACCCCTCATCCATGTATAGGCACTTAGATTCTAGGACGTCGCTTTGGTTGATAATATTATTCATCTTCTAGTCATGATTTGGTTCTAATTATCAGATAGATGTTGCAGGTATACTCTGTGAGCACAGGTGCAGTACATTTAGAAATATACTGATAGCTATTGATTGTGCTCTTCTGAATGCTGGTTTTGTGTAAAAATGTTGACATTATTACAGCAGGGAGGAACCAGGAAAAATATGCTGGCAACAAAACAAGCCCCTATGAGCGCTACTATCGAAACCAAAAGAATAAAGCATAAAGAATCTGTTACTTGTCAATGCAGTCTTAAACCCAGTAATAGAAGGGCCTGATGGTACTAAACATTCCACTTTTCTCATTTTCTTTTCAGTGTATGTGTGCAAAATACCTCTTAACAGTAGTTATTTTCTGTTTGAGCCAGTAGCTGTTATCAAAACGCTGATGTGTGATGTTTGCTCATGGTTTTTAATTTATTTTATATTAGAATGTATAAGTGAGTGTTGCAAGGTTACCATGTATCAGTCATTAAAGATCAAGTTTGATTTAAAATCAGCTGAGCGTCCACTTTTCATCTGTCCTCTTCCTCTTGCTTACCTTACACTTTATTTGTCTCATATTTCCATCATGTTAATGTAGCTTTGCAGAGTGAAATGTTTATAAAATGCTACAAAAGGAGGATTGCAGAAGGTATGGATGTTGGACAATATAATAAGGTTAGTCAGGGGAGTTGCTTGCACACAGGGGCACGCCATCAGAACATGCAAATCAAGCAATTGTTTTGGGGCTCCATCAAAAAAGAAATAAATGCCCCACCTCAACAGATGGCTGTCATTTAGCATACTTCGCAATGACAAAAATAAACGCTCTTGTTCATAAACCTCCTTATCGATGCACTGTATGGGCTTGGATCGCCATGGATCTACATAAACTACTATTTATGTAACTAACTAACACAAAATTCGTAAAAATAAATAAATTGTTTCTGTTTCTGTACGTAATAAGAACTGTAAAAATGCGGTTTTCTTATTTTTCTTTTGCTCATTTTTCTTAACCATCGCCATGACAACGCGCAGAGGCAGACTAACCTCCAGATCGGTAGAGGGCGCGCTTTGCAAGAGGTATACCGGAAGTTTGCCTCCACCATAACGGAACAAGCACAGGCTCAGACAAGCGGTCGTCGACGAAATACAAATAGACCCCAGTTTTCATTTAATTTGTCTCCAGTATTTGTTTTCTGTTAAGAGCTACGTTTATCTGCGGTTGCATAATTTGACCTGTTCTGAAAATGGGTAGGAGCAGGAGTCGAACTCCTCCAAGACGAGGTAAGACGCTAGAAGTAGCTAGCTACGGTGGAGTTAGCTTAGCATCCAATGCGGCTAATTGTTTTGCTCTGGTAACGTTGTTGCCGCTGTTTGATTATAAAAAGACAGTCACCTTTATCTTTGTGTGAACACGCTCTTCGTACCAATGGATACAAGTTGTTTGATCCCAAGTGATCAAACAAAAAAACGACATTGAGCTGCTTTGTATCGCTGAAACAGTGAGTTGCTCGGGTCGCTAATAGAAAACTCTAGCATTCACTGTAGGCTCCAGTACGTTTCCTTCTCGTTGACATTATTTGGCGTTATAGATAGATAGATGGATGCTAAAAGGGCGAGTCACCTGAACACAAACGCCCTGTGTATTTACTTTGGAGGAGAACAAACAATATCTATACGCTTCCACATTGGATTTAAAATTAACCCGTTGGGATGCGATTAAGTGTGGAATTTCACCTTTAATTCAAGGAGTTCAACAAAACTACAGACATTTTCAGATTGCCCCCCCAATCCAGTAAATTTGACAATTAACTGGATAATTGTAAGCAGCTGCATGGTTTATCTCCTTATTATTATGACAAATTAAGTATTAAAGGTCCTGAGTCTGCGCGCTGAATTCTCAATTAGCAACTCTTTCAGAAAGTAGAGGTGTCAGCTTAAGTGGAGAGGGCAATCACTTTGCTTAAATAAACAAAAGAAACACGTCAGAAAAAGAGCTGACACAAAACATTTATGGATGGGGGCTCTTTAGGCATGCTTCCAGGCTATATGGGTAAACGTATTCAGTTTAAAATTCCCCAAATGCATGGTTAATGTCATGATATCTCTTGCTCTTTCCCCTCAGAGAGAAGACGTTCCCGCTCACCCTCAAGGGAGCGTGAGCGGAGGCGAAGGGAGAGGGAACGCTCTCGTTCTCGAGATCGGGACAGAGACCGACGCAGAAGTCGCTCACGATCTCCACATAGGAGACGTTCAAGGTAAGATACAAAAAATACAGTCTTTCTGTTAAACTATTATTGTTTTCCACGTCCCTTGATATTTATGAGGTATTTCCTTCTGCAGTATGTATGATACATAAAGATGGTGACAGTCTATTACGTTGCGTTTATCTTATTTATTTTCCTTTTAAAGAGCACATTAATCGAATGGTTTAAACAAACATCAAGTACTTTAGTTGTAGATGTGCCAGCTCACAGTAGTTGTGATAACCCTCCTGCAGCCATCTTTGTGATCGTTCTGCAGGTCTCCTCCTAGACGTCATCGCTCCTCTTCCCCTGACAGACGTGAAGATGACCGCAAAGAGGTTAAGGAAAAGACAGCAAAGCCTATACAGATGTCAGGTATTTGGCGATGAACATACATGCACACACACACATTAAGAAGGAAATGTAGTTTCAGTGACACGTGTAATTGTAATCAGAATGATGGAAAGTATAACATTCTTTTTATTTTATTATTTGCAGCAGAGGACATGGAGGGCAAAACAGAAGAGGAAATTGAGATGATGAAATTGATGGGATTTGGTTCCTTTGATAGCACCAAGGTGAGATTACAGTGGTGTCCTGTGTTGTGCAGCCACAAGGAGGTGCAGTTTAGCTCAAATAAAATTTAAATGCACACCACAGCTAATCTTAAAGACACATACACACATACGTATGTTTGTGTCAATTTCAGTGGTGAAAATGTTACAAATCAGTTGCTGTTGCAATAGAAATATCCACAATGCCCAAACAATAACTAGGATCTATGAATGTGCTTGCTTTTTAGTAATGTAGTCGTCACCCATCATGTTTTTTTCCGTTTTCCGTTGTTATGACACCCTTTCTCTGGGTTATCTAGTGACGAAAACAAATAACAAAGTGTATGGGTCTAAATTAAAATGTTTTCGGGAGGAATTCTTCAGTATTGTGTTGGTCCCCCTTGCTACCTAAACAGCCCTGACCTGTCTAGGCATGGACTCCCCTAGACCCAATATGTTAGCAGCACATACACTGCCTGGCCAAATAAAAAGTCGCCACCTGGATTTGACTAAGCAAATAGGTATAAGCCTCCTATTGAATAATTACTGCATGGGTGATTATCTTTCAGCTGTCAACAAGTTATTTAACCCCAACTGATGCAATGAGTAGATTCTCATTTCTCAAACAACCATGTTGAAAGACACATCCTGTTTTCGTGTAAAAGATTTTAGTCTGTAAGAGCATTTGAAACCAGTAAGAGCATTTAAACACGTACAATGTGAAGGGGGAAGATTGGGACTGAACAGCTGTGTCAACCAGCAGGCAAACCGGGGAAAAAAGGCTTCAATTTGCTAGGGAGGATAAAGATTGGACTCTGGAGCAATGGAAGAAGGTCATGTGGTCTGATGAGTCCAGATTTACCCTGTTCCAGAGTGATTGGAGCATCAGGGTAAGAAGAGAGGCAGATGAAGTGATGCACCCATCATGCCTAGTGTCTATTGTACAAGCCTGTGGGGGCAGTGCTATGATCTGGGGTTGCTGCAGTTGCTTAGGTCTAGGTTCAGCAACATTATGTGTCCAAAGATTGAGGTCAGCTGACTACCTGAATATACTGAATGACCAGGTTATTCCATCAATGGATGTTTTCTTCCCTGATGGCACGGACATATTCCAAGACAACAATGTCAGGATTCATGGGGCTCAGATTGTGAAAGAGTGGTTCAGGGAGCATGAGACATCATTTTCACACATGGATTGGCCGCCACAGAGTCCAGACCTTAACCCCATTGAGAATCTTTGGGATGTGCTGGAGAAGGCTTTGTGCAGTGGTCAGACTCAGACTGCCCTATCATCAATATAAGATCTTGGTGAAAAATGAATGCAACACTGGATGGAAATAAATCTGGTGACATTGCAGAAGCTTATCAAAACAATGCCACAGTGAATACATGCAGTTCTGATGCCCACACGCCCATTTTTGGCACTTTCAGAAGTGGACAGGGGTCAGCATAGACACCCTGACTGGTCTGCGGCTGTGCACTCCCATACGCAACAAACTGTGAGGCACGGTGTATTCTGACGCTTTTCTATTAGAATCGGCATGATCTTCTTCTGCAGTTTGAGTTACTGTGGCTCGTCTGTTGGATCGGACCACCAACCTTCGCTCCGCACATGCATCAGTGAGCTTTAGCCACCCACATTTGATAGATACGGACCACTGCAGACCAGGATCACTCCACAAGAGCTGCAGTTTTGGAGATGCCTTGACCCAGTCGTCTAGCTGTCATAAACTGGCCCTTCAAACTCACTAAATCCTACGCTTGCCCATTTTTCCTACTTCTAACACTTCAACTTTTAGGACAAAATGTTCAGATACTTTAATTATATCCTGCCCACCAATGTAGACCGTGATGAAGAGATAATCATAGAAAAATTGTGGAGATAATAAGTTTATAGTAAATTCTCAAATCTTATTTTTCTGAATACCAATTGAAATCAAGCAGAGACCATTGCATTTCATATTGTTACTAATCATCTTGAAAATATTTTTCAAAACAGGGGAAGAAAACGGACGGATCAGTAAATGCATATGCTATCAATGTGAGCATGAAGAGAAAATACAGGTATGTCATTAAACAAAAATAAATATTTTCAAGTTTGCTGGTTTTTCAGATGCACTTAGCCACAGACAATTTTCCAGAAGATGCATAGGCCCTTGTTTTTGTAAATTTTAGTCATTTCAAAGTTCTTGTTTAATCCCCAGTTATTGGTCATATTGCTTAGTTAACAACATAAACATTTCAGCCCTTCAACAGTGAGCACTCACAGCATCAACCGCGGTTAAAATAGCCAATCCCCTCTGCAGGTGTTTCTATGCAGAGATCCCGACACTCCCATTGGTGCTTGATGATGTAATCTGCAAGTGTTGCGAGGGAAACAGTGATGTAATGTTTTCTTATATATTTATTTCTTTTAGGCAGTACATGAACAGAAAAGGTGGATTCAACAGACCGCTGGACTTCATTGCTTGATCAACAACTGGTTTCCTGAGAAGTTTATGTCTGTTCTCCCTTTACAGTAGTGGGTGGCATTGGGTTCCCTGTTGTATCCAACTTGTTTTGTGCAACGCAACTCTGTATATACATATATCTTTTTCCTGAGTGAAGGCATAAATGTTCATAATAGTGCTTGCAGTAAGTCACGGCGGAGTAATGGTAGGAGACAGAGCTTTATGTTAAGATGGATAGTGTTTTGTATTTGCAATAAAAGAATTTTAAAAATGATGTTGCAATGTTAACTGTGAGAGATATACACGCATATATTATATAATGATTAATTATGTGCACTATGACAATGCTTTAAAAAAACTGACATCAGTATTGGAC
This sequence comes from Chelon auratus, assembly GCA_030220025.1. Classification (NCBI taxonomy): domain Eukaryota; kingdom Metazoa; phylum Chordata; class Actinopteri; order Mugiliformes; family Mugilidae; genus Chelon; species Chelon auratus. Next base: position 15,586 of record JASGAT010394951.1, on the reverse strand, counting down.
AGGCTTTAATCATCCACAAAGGAAATTGCTTGGTCACAGTAGCTGTACACATAAATTGCACATAAAAAAACAGAACCACAAGTAAAAGACAAATAAGATATAAGTAAAACAATCTATTAAAATACAATAGTATAAACAAAAAAATTACAAAGCATATGAACAAATGTACAAGAAATAGAGATGGAAGTATATATTCTATACATAGGAAGGATTAATATGGTGCAATAATGTGCATTAACATAAATAACCTGGAGTTATGTGTTGCAGAAAGGAGAGTTGTACAGCTGGATAGAGTAACATTACAGCCAGTGTAGCTTGCATTTCAGGACTAACTCATCCTGCATTCAGAGATGGTTCTTGGGTTTGTTTTGATGTGTGCCCATGTTTTTTTTTGCTAAAGCCAGTGTCACTTCACGTTCTTATACTAGCGTATACTTATTTATTTTTCTGGTACTGGTACTGGTACCATCAAACATAATCTAATTTATTTATGTATCCTATTCAGAGGTTTTCCATCCAGAATAAAATGTATTTTTAGGTGAAAGACGATTTTCCTTTAATAATATGTTCTGAAATAAAATTGAACATCCGTCTCGGTTTGATTGGAGAAGCAAGAAACCAACAGTAAGCGAGCATGTGATTCTGACCAATCTTCAAACACGAAATAAGGCAAACAACACAGCGAGAGCCAATCATCGTTATACACCGCGAAACAGCATGGCAGAGGGGGCGTGTCACCTGTCAAAAGCGGGCGTTGTCTCTTCAGCTCGTGGCCATCGGGGACCAATAGCTCACAAGTATATCAGGAAACAGCCAATCACGGTTAATTAGTCAGCAACGTCCATTGTGGCTCTTTTTAGTGTGTTTTCAGCCAGTGTGAATATGAGCCAAAATGGCTGACCCAGCAGCTCAGTGGCAGTCAACGCCAAATCCTCTTGATAATTGACGGTTTAAACAGCCAATAAGAAGCGCGAGTTGGTATTTCCAGTATCCAATCATATAACTGAACAGAGAAGCTTTGTGGTGAAGTACAGTAGTTAGCTGCCGTCCAGATCAACAAGCCACTATTTTGGAAGCAGTTTGAGAAACAGTCACTGTTCCTCAGTTGATGTCAGTCGCTATCTGCATTTCCAGCCAGACGTGTTACGCGTTATCAGCGATAAACCAGCACAAAACCAGCCAGCCACATAGCCCCGAACCGATAAGGTTGGGTGACATCGTCGGTTGAACTTTAGGACAGCTAGCTCATTTTTTTTTACGTTCAGTTCACATCAGGCAAGTGTGTGACAACTGTACAAGCGGAACTTCTGCTTTTATTTCATTTCTGAAGATTTATGATTCAGCTAGATCTTCCCATCGTTTATTCGGCAACTTGTCATTAGCGCTAACATTAGCCAACTTTGTTTTTTCCTGAAAAATAGAACAGCGCTCGGTTTATTTTTATATGTCAAGCTACCGTTCGCTGTGTTTTTGTCAACAAGGCACCCTTTCTCGAAGAACTACCTACGGAATTGCCGACATTTAGCCAGACATTTGGTTTGAAAGGGGACAAATTAAGCTTATCTGTTAAAGAAGAAGTGTTATCGTCAGCCTCGACTTGCCAGCTAACAACAAGCCTTTCATAAACCATCATTTCAACCATCACTAAGGAAGAGACTTGTTTGGTGCTGCATTCACGACCTTTAACTTTTAAACAGCCCGACGCTGCAGGAGCGACTTTTTAACGTCACCTCTCGCTTTTTAAAATAATACCTGAGTGTTTAAGAAAAGAAAGGAGAGCGAGACCTGAAGCAGGCTGTGTACAGTCACGGAATCCCTCATCGGATTGTTATAATATCAGTGTTATTGTTGAAAATGGCGGCGGTCGGAATGGTGCAGATGTTGATCGAAGCAGCTGAGTACCTTGATCGCAGGGAACGAGGTAAAGTATAATTGTATTATTTGCTACATTTGTTTTTTTTTTTCCCTCTCTCTCTTGCCCCCGAGAAATTACAATGACACCCCTCCCCCCAAGTCGTGAGCATTAGTATCATCTTAAAGCGGTTTTGAAATCAGTTTACGTATCCTTTAATTGATCAAATAATCGGGTAGTGCATTAAATATATTAACGTTTTTCTTTTTGAATTTGCACAATAACCCAGCAGGCTGCATCGCCTGCCCCCTAAACAGTCACTAATCTCTAGGACATAATAGATATATTTGGTGCATAATGCATATGTGCAGAGACAAACGTGCATTTGCATTCCCGATGAAAGAAATAATGTATATGTGGCAGATGCAGTCAGACATTGTTTTCATGGAGGCCCCTCCTTTCCCTCTGTTGTGGTTTGCTAGTGGGGTTTATTTCAGTTCAAGATGACATCATGGTCCAGGCTGAGGGGAGAAAATACTGTATAAAGATCCTGCATGAAATCCATTCATTGCATGCCGGCGATTCAGTGCAAGGCAATGCTCATGGATTCCAAAAGATCAAGCTCAGATGTGGTTCATTTTGCAGCCTGGCTTCATTTCACTATGTCTGTATTTTTTGCATTGCCAGATATTGGGACATGTGACCACTATGTTGTTTATTTGCTTGCAGAAGCTGAACACGGCTATGCCTCCATGCCACCCTTCAGCAGTCGAGAGAGGGAAAGCTTGAAAAGGAAAAGCAAAAGCAAGAAAAACACAAGTAGCAGGTAAAGGTTGTTCAGGTTCTCGTGCCACAAAACCTTTGCTTTTTTGAGTACTTCAAGTGTGCCTTCACTGATTGCAAAGTTAAGCCATTGTTCCCAGACCGGTGTTTGTGTTTCAAGTCACAATTATAGTTTGCTATGAATTGACATGTTTTATGTGTTTGGGTGCCATGCCAAAAAATACCATGCTAGCTCAGAATTTCAAACCACCCACGTTAAAAACTGCGGACTGGAATTTAAGTTTGCAGCCAAGTCTGTATATGCATATTTATTTACACACATATTCATGAAACCTTCCAGTTAAGGAAGCCGTTTGAGTGTCTGTTGGTATGCTTAATGAATCTACAGGAATCAAAATGTCCCTACTGTTCCAACACTATTTGTTTTTGAGTGAACATCGCTCTCTGAGAGAAAAAGACTCCAACCAAATGCAGGGGCAGTAAATAATAAAAAGTCTGCCAACGACATTAACATGTTGTTGCTAATTCAGAGTGATATGTATATTGACACTCAATTGTTCATTCATTCATTCATTCATCTTATGTAACCGCTTATTCCTGTTATGGGTCGTGGGGTCTGCTGAAGCCTATCCCAGCTGTTGTCTGGCGAGAGGCGGGGTACACCCTGGACAGGTCACCGGTCTATCGCAGGGCTGACACTCAATTATTTGAATGTAAAACATGCATAACACACCAAAAAGATGCTCTGTTATTGTAAGCCGTGGGTCCATGTGTATGTGTGAATCTGTTGGGTTAAGATCACATGCAGATGTCCCATTGCGTTCTTTAAAGCTTGTGACTGACAGCAGCAAACATCAGTCTGGCTTAAAGCAAAAGACCACTCTGTAAAGGAAAGTGGGTCAGTCAAGGTGACTTGAGAAGACATTTCAGTGAGGGGGCATGTTGTCAACGCCAGTCACCTGAGTGGACACTAGCGCGTTCACTGTCTGTAACCTGAATTCCATCAATCAGTTACCCAAGGACAGATATATGTTGCATTCCCACCCCACAGATCAATATGTTCTCTGTGATTAGATTGCACTTAAGTTCCATGATCCTGCGCAGGTGGATGTACAGTTAATACTGTAGACAATTTTTCTGTCTGCCTGCTTTTGTGTTTACTAAAAAACTTGAAAGGCGGAAACAAATAATTGGTGTAAAAAAAAATGTCATTCCCTAAAAACGCTGACAGGAAAGGAGATAATGCATAATAACCTGTTCAGATTGTATGTATGTCCTGTTAGCTTCATATGGTCCATATCTGCTAATCTGTTATGTGGAAATAAGCTTGCAGGGTGCCTGAGGTGGAACATGTTTATATATAGGCCTCTTACCTTGTGTGACCCAATGTACAGCTCTTAGCTTTCAAAATGTTCATTTCAATGCCTCAGAAAATCAGAATCCATCCCTTACTTGACCCCTTACTTATGTTTCATTACTTCCATTGCCTACCTTGTAAATTGTGTGGATTTAGTTCCTGTCAAGCAGGAACTGTGAATGATCATACTGTAGTTCTACAAAGTTAGTTACAGGTTCTTAATTACCTTTTACTTTATGTTAGGTGTTTCGGTAGCACAAGGGAAACCTCGAAGCATGTAATTGTATGTTGATTGATCAAACACATGAATGTAGCACATTTTTTTATTTTAAAGAACAAAAAAAAAGGGCTAGCAAACAGCACCGCTTAACGTTAGTTTCACAAATGGAACAAAATTGTGACGCATGGAACAGTAAAGTCCAGGCTGCCTATGTACAATATTCTTGCATGAATTAAGTGACATTGTTTTACAACCTTCAACCAGCTATTGAATCGTTTTAGCGTTCCCAGTGGTGGTCCAAATGGAAACACAAAAAGGTATGTAGCTTTCTGGTGGACTCCCATTGTGTAGTTCCCCTCAGAGAGTGACCCGAACTGTTTGGTCTGAAATCACCTGATGATGGTGTGGCTGTTCAGAAGAGCTATAAAAAGACACCACTTGGAAGAGTGGTGAAACGTCTTCAGGAAAACAAGTCCAATCTGCTTTTTGTTTTAGCCTTGTTTTTGCCTGTCTTTTGAGATGTCACATGTTACTTTCACATGTTCCCCTGACATGTTTTGGGAACATGTTTGTTTGAGGGATACCCTGAACTAAAGTGTCCACAGACTGGCTGTGTGCCATGCTTGGTGCCCTATTCATGGGGCACAGAGGTGAAGCATGCAGAACACAAATAAATACAGTACGTGCCGTCTGCATTTTACGCATCATAAGCCACTATGTAGCCATGATACATATTCTGTGAATCTCAAGTTAGTCTACTATACTCAGACATTGAGTATTCCATAGCTTCACCTATTCACAGCGCCAATAGTGAATCACATCCCCTTTCCCCCATTTTGGTGTGTCGACTGCCATTAGTGTCTGTCTTCATTTTCAGGTTCTTCAGTTGATTATTTATTCAGATAGCGTGTCAGTGTCATGTGTTGTCTGGCCATCAGTCCAAAACCCAGTGATATAACCAGTGAGATATAAATAGCAGCAAATCCTTTCACTGGAGAAGCTGCAACCAGTGAACGATTGGTATTTTTCTGCGTAAATGATTATTAGATTATCATATTTGATTGATCCATTTTGCTCTAAATCAGCTAATTGATCCAGCTATAATTGACGGTCGACAGTACATTTACCTGCATTTACCTCATTAGTGTACACGAGTAACAGGAAGTGGTTTTTCATTCATTGTGTGTAGACACATGTACACAGAAAACTCTGGTATTTGAAACGATCTTGTCATTAATCAGACTGATTAACATGTCTCTTGAGTTTGACTGCGTTGTTATTGGCAGTGATTCATTTGTCGTGTGCTTCTATTGGCGCTATGATCTAAAGGACGCAGGGTGTGCAGTTCTGCAGGAACATGCTTCCAGCTCAGATTATGTCTTAATATGCTTAGGTGGCACTACAGTTTTAGATGTGCCTAGTGAACATGGGACTGGCTTGTTATGTTGAGTGGACTCAAGCTCCTGCAGATTTTGCCCCCGTTTCCAGTCATAAAACTCTTTAGCTCACCAGCATTTACTTTTCCCATTTACAAGGTTATGTTAAACTACAGTGACACCTGTGTCAGTTGTGAGCACATTTTCTCTATTACTCATTGCTATTTAAAGGCACTTGTTATTAATAAGGGTTTCTACAAAGCCTAGATGATTTGATATGGTCCGATGTGATCTTGGCTCTCGTTCATTAATAGGCAGACCAGCACTTGTACTAACTGAATTTGCCTCCTGGGGAAAGGGTTGATATCTGCAGAAGAGTGGGTCATAGATTGACCATCATAAGTGTTATTTGATCGATGTTGTTGGTGTTAAGATTTGGTGAAATGTAGGGCAGGCAGTCATGTATATATTTGAAGTCACTCAACCCACTATGTACAACCCCCTCCAGTTTCTGTGTTTTTCCTGAAGCATGGATGTGTGAGTGCTGGGGGAGGGGACTCACCATGTTTCTGGTGTGTATGTGTGTCAGTAGTAGTGACTCCCCCTCCCCCTCATTTCTCTCTCGCTCTCTCGATCCTCACCTCCTCCTCCTCCTCCTCCTCCTCCCTTCCGTGTCTTTCCTGCTCACTCTTGGCAGTCATTGGAGAACACCAGCTCCACCATTACAGAGATGGAGAGAGCCATCCCCCACCTCACACACACTGTGTATAAATACTGTGTACTATGGAGCACATACCGTGTTCTTGACATCGTTGCAGGCACTTAAGCCTTTCATCGCCCTGTGTTGTTGTTTATGCTAATATGGGAGACTTGGGTGAGGCCAGAAGGAGCCTTGTAGACGCTGAAGAAAGGCTTTCTAAACATTCTGCATTAAGGGCTCTGGCACAGACAGTTGTACATTGAGTAGTAAGACTTCATGGGTCAGTATAGGAAGATTCATAAATTGAAAGTTTGTAGTGTGTGTGTGTGTATACACCGATCAGCCACGACATTAAAACCACTGACAGGAGATGTTAATAACATTGACCATCTTTTGACAATACAATGTTCTGCTGGAAAACATTTGGACCTGGGATACATGTGGATGTTACTAAGACATGTATCACCCACCTAGACCAGAGCAGGCGTCCCCAACCCATATCAGTGACACTCCCTGATAGCAGCAGTCATCCCCATCAGGATGCAGCCTGACGCAGGCACACACACACAAAAGCGCTTTAGGAACAATTAAGCAGTTAAACTTCTCTTAAAATTATATTTGGGTTTCAGACAGACGTGCATCCTTAAAGGGGAACAACAGTTTTTTCCAACCTGGTACCTTATTTCTGGCATATAATACGATCATTTACTTACCCGTATAACTTTGTCATTTTTAGTCCTTCTGAAGATATTTAGCTCCAGCGGAGTGCTGCGTATATCCATATACTGGGAGTGATCGGGCACCGAAACGCAGCCTCTAAATAACACATTATCTGCCGCGAAACTTGTTCATTTCACCAATATTTTGTTATGATATGCTAGTGCTATTCCCCATTGAGTCCGGAGTTACCTGTTATCTATTCACGGATGTGCAGTGGTTTGTTGTTCTTTGGCCAGCTGTTCCTCTCCCTGCCTCCGGATCCTCCTTTCAATGAGCTCCTCATCCGTATACTCTGGCTCAAAATGGTAAGGACATCCATCATAAACAAAGTCGTCGTCCACAACCTCTGAATCGGAAAATATTCAGCCATGTTGCAAAAAAATAGCAGTTGCAAATTACAGGTAAACAAGCCGTGCGGGTTGCCCGCGGCGCTCAGAGATGACATCATCCAGGACAGGTCACAAGTTAGTAGGTCAATCTTCAGACCCCGGGTGATGAACAGGTAACTCCGGACTCAACGGGAAATAGCACTAGCGTATCATAACAAAATATTGGTGAAATGAATTTCGCAGCAGATACTGCGTTATTTAGAGGCTGTGTTTCGGTGCCCCAGTCACTCCCACTATATGGATATATGTGGCGCTTCACTGGAGCTAAACATATTCTGAACGCCTAAAAATGACACCAAAGTTATATGGGTGAGTAAACGAAAGTATTATATGCCAGAGATAAGGTCCAGGTTGTAAAAAATTGTGGTTCCCCTTTGAGTCATGTAGCTATTGTTAAACCAGCCAGTCCAAGATTAGCTTATTGCAAATACGTATATTGGTATTACTGTATGCAGTTTTTGAGCCGATTTATGGAACTTTCTTTCCTAAATATTCCCACTATAGAACAAGCCGATAACGATCTATGAGTCAGTATTAGTTGTTTCCATTCTTATGTCAGTTATCACTCTGCTCTTTTATAATGCCACTAATGAATTGGCTGATTCAGTAGTCACATCGATCTGTAGTCGAAGAAGTTATTTCCTTGCTACAGGCGGTTAGTTAGACAGATCTGTTTGAATTGTTATTATTAATATGTGATATTATAGTAGTATGGTGATCCAGTGCAATGTAGTGTGATACTGTGTGCAATAGCCAGCCATATCAGTGTGGTTCTATTGGTAAAGCCAGCAATTTAGGAAGTAGCAATGCAAACTATTCATTATTGTACATCACCCACAATGAAGAATCTAAGTCTTCCTCTGTATCACTTAATATCAGTTGTACAGTGTGGCTGCATTGGGTGTGTTAGGTAGAGGGGCAGAGGGTTATAGGACACAGACAGGAGGTGGGAGGCGTTCCAGGTCCTGAAATCTAGCCTGAATAAGTGGGATCACTACCCCGCTGGCGATGTTATGTCACCAGCGGCTGTCTGCCCTGTGCTGGAATGCACACTAGCTGGACGGGGCGAGTGAGATACAAAGCACCCAAGGTGAAACAAGAATGATACCTCGCATCCACACACATACAAGACAGTTTACAAAATGAGGGAGTTCTTCTTTCTGCATCAACTTATAGCAGGACTTAAAGGGTTGTAACTGAGGGTTGTTGTCAAATATGGCAACAGCATGGAGGTAACAGTATAGAGCTGAAAATGCACAGGCTATTTTGGGACTTGTGGTGACGGGATTAGAGGGTCAGGTGGAGGTGGAGGAGAGGTCAGGAATGTAGAGGGGCTCTTCTTTGCTTTCTGTTCATCTGTCCCGCTAACTTTTTCTAAAGCTGATCAAACTGCCACTTTTTTTCTTACCAAAATGTACCCTTGACCCCATTTCTACATCTGCTCTCTGTGTGTGCTGCTTTAAAACTGCAATGCAGGAGTTATGCTGGGCACTAGCGCACCTCCATCTTTCATCTTACATTCATTATGTTGGCCCTCACCTCCACCCTGTCCATTACTTCATGCACAATGGATAATTAGGCAGTATGAGAGGGCATACAGTAGTCCCGTCTACTCCTGGCTTCTGTTTCTGGTTACTGTTACTATGTTTACCCCTGGGCCTCCTCATCACGTATCTGTGCGCAAGTGTAGTCCTTAAAAAAGCTTCCTCTGTAGAGCAGGCCATGGGTACCAGGATGTCCAGCCTACTCTTCGTTTGTCCTAGAATCTCATTTTGTCCACCACTCTGACTGCTCATAGACTCCCACACAGCCTTTTCTTTCATGCTCACTCCCCTACATTGAGGCCCTGAACCGCAGTGATGGCACATGAAGTGAAAAAATACCCTGTTTAATCAGCAGCTCTGTTATTATGTGCAGTTTCTGATGTGTGCTTTTGTTTTATCTTCACAGGTCTACGCACAATGAAATGGAAAAGAACAGGTATGAAAAAAATCTTCATATCTTTGTGCATATTTGTGCTGCTCCTCAGTTCATAACAATATGAGCTCACACCACCCAAAAATCAGAATCAGAATACTTTATTAATCCTTCAAGGAAGTTGTTTTGTTGCTGTTGCTCCCATAAAGTGACAGTTGCAAAGTGACAAAGTCAAATACAAATAGAATAAAAATTAATATAAATATAAATATAAATTAAAAATAAAATTAAATTAAAAAAATAAATAAACGTGAGATGCATAAAGTATTCACAAGAGTGTTAAGATGACCAACACTCAGTGGGAGGAGTTATGAAGTTTGATGGCCACAGTTGGGGGCGGCTGTGGTTCAGTAGGTAGAGCAGAGAGAACAGTGTTGGCTGAAGAATCAGGAAGAGATAGTTGTGATTAATAAAGACAGATGTAGGAAAGGAGGATGACAGTAGACAGCAGGTGTGCTCTCTTCCTACTGCACCCTGTGGTTTCAAACAAAGACTGATGAATGTATAAAGGAATTTCATAGTAACCAGTTTACAATGGATGAAAGCACTTTTTTTTTTTTTAACTGCCCGTGGAACCTGATTTCTGCGTTTGTGCAGGAAGACGTTTCTCGAGGAACAAATTCTGAACTAAGGAGACAAACAAGATGAGCTGGTTCACAATTTTGATTTCCACACAAAAGAAAGCATCCATCCTTCAAACCCAGAGCAGAGAAGCAAAAACCACTACAAAATGTTCTAATAACTCACTCTGATGAACCCCTGAACCCTGCTCAAATGCTGGCTTCACATAGAGCAGTACAGTTCTTTGCTACATTGATGTCAGAGGTGTACCTCCAGTTATCTAGTTATTTAGTTGCAGTTGCTGCTTATGGAGGCACAACTAGCTATTACTTATTTCCACTCTGTTGATTAAGGCTGTAGAAAAGCTTCTTGGTTCAAAAATACATTTATTATCGCACAATTATTTGTGTAGTGTGAGGACAACAACCAAGCTTTTACATGTCAAAGTTAGTTTTCCTATTACTTATTTTTTATAACTAATTAATACAATATGTAGTTGAAGAACCAGTGTCGTAATAAGCATACAGTAGTCCAGTTTGGACGAATGAGGAATACCAACATTAAACAGGATGAGATGTTCACATGCATCACTGTCGGAGATCCTGTCAGAATAACCCTGGGCACTTGCAGGTGAATTAAGGTCCTAACAAGGAACATGGATCTTTTTGAATTAGCTACATCAACAACAAAACAAACAAACAAAACCCAAATTTAAAAGTGGGAACCTGGGAATGTAATGGTTTGTATTCTTTCTAAGCCAGTCCTTGGATGACAGAGATTGATAACGATAATGACGTTTGGCTACTTAAAACAGTTTGTAGTCACTGAACCATTTATTTATTTATTTATTTATTTATTTAGCTAGCTAGCTAGCTAGCTAGCTAGCCGTGCCCTCCCGACACTGATGAGACAAATGAGGTATCATAGTTGTATCAGGTGACTCAGTGTGTCCTTTGGCTCCTGAGAGGGGCTGATCTTGTTTCAATAACGTACAACTGAGCAGGTGCTTGACAGCATTTTGTGGAGTTGGTAGACTTATGTTCTATTTTAGGCTGTGCAAATTTGTCAGTCCATTTCCCTGTCTGATTTGCTTTTCATTTGATTGCGATAATCAGTTTGGTGGAAATGATTTAGAGCTGCAGCGGTTAATCGAATCGTATGCTGGTTTCAGTTTCATAAATGTGCTGATTTTCTTAATTATATATGAAAGCATCATGAGTATCAGTAGAGTTCAATTAATCCAGTGTTGACTTATTAAATTGGTTTTGAAAACATCTCATTGAGTTGTAGGAAATTATAAGATTTCTGGCATTTTTATAACAAAAGCTGTCACTGAAAATAATTGAAGACAGATAAATAGATCGGATAAATACACATATTAACAGATATGAGTAATATATTTTTTATTTGAAAAATCAAACTGCTGCTTTTTGAATCTGAATATTAATCTTTCTTTGTTCTGAGTCTCCAGCACACACAGTGCCTCTTTCCTGTGCTACTTCATCCAAATCAGCAGCTCAGTGGGCTGCCTGAATAATACATAGCACTGAGGCCTGTGCCTGGGATTTAGCCCTGTGCATGTGTGTGCAGGATTATGTGTGTGGAGACTCCTCACACCCAACAGAAAGTCAAAATTATGACCACTTGAGAACATTCATAGCTTTTAACTGGTGTCCCTCCAGCAGTAGACTGATGATAGAAAGCCATCACAGGCAAATACTAAACGTGTCAATGCAAACCACTGCTAGCAAAGCCAGAGGAGCAACATTGCCTCAAGTGAAATCATACCACACCTTAAAAGTCTTGTTTTGTACTTCCTTCTGTTGTTGCACACAGAAACAGGAGCGTGTGTGTGTGCATGTTTACATTCACGTAACACGACTCCAAGCACCGCCAGCACAACGATTTTACAAGTGTCCCCAACCTAGGAATGAACTTTCATTCCTAGTGGTCAGAGTGTAAGAGTGAAGACAACGCAGGTGATTTACTGCTGGTCAGGCAAAGTTCACCAGGCGACCTGGTTGTAGTTTGTATTAAGCGAGAGGCTGCTGCAAGAGAAACAATTTTTGGTTGAAAACGACAGCATAGCTGCAACAGTTCTTATGCAACACATGGTTTGTTCATCTGTCCCGCTAACTTTTTCTGGTTTTTGACAACACTCAGACTCGGCCATGTATACTTTTTAAATGCACATAGCTGGTGCAAGTGTGAAGTGAGGCCAGAGAAATGTAGGTTCTGGCATTAGACTGTAGCTCCACATGGATATCACCCATTGACACACTGAACTAGAATAACCTGATGTTGAAATAGCACTGTGTTAAAGCTACATAGGCTTGTATGCAGTGTTTCCTTTTCACTCAAATGCCATGTGACCTGTGCTGATTGATTGCTCATCAGTGTTGTTTGACAAACATTAACTAGACCCACTGATCCCTTACTATGTCAGAACACCACAGATGAGGACATTTCCATGTTATGTAATGGCAGTCTGCATGCCCTTTGGACTGAGTCAGCTAAGAAACAGACACTTGGTTTCAGCTGCTTTGTATGTGCATGCATGGACTTCACTTGCAGGGTGTGTGCGTGTGTTTAAAGGGCAAGGGGTAAGAATATATTTGTGTGCGTCCTCTACCCACAGCCAAATCAGTCTCACACTTCTCGAATTTGAATAAACTCTTTTCTGCAGTGACGTTCGCATCTGGGTTGCATGCAGGAGACAGTAAATGAACAGCTCATGCAGCCAGCCCAGTAAAAACATAAAAAAAAAAATGTACCCACCGTCTGACGTGCACACACCCACTCACTCAGCCAAACACAGGCATACAGACACGTACACACTCTTGACGAGGCTGGAGCTGGAGGTGTGTGTTGTGTAACAGCAGGGTCAAGTGGTCACCAACACCCACCAGACCTTAGCAACTGGCAAGGCTGCTGGCTTAGAGCGGCTGGGATCCGTACAGGAGGAAACGAAGTGGAGATGAGGAATGTAAATGTGAACTGTGTATGTGCGGGGGTTGTTGCAGGACAGATGACATTAGTAATCAGTTCGGATCTGCTCATATGTCTCAGATGATCTTTGGTTTTACAGCATATTCCTGTTTTTGTTTTTTGTTTTTTTTTTTTTTTGTCGTCTAGGGCGGGTTTACACTTCTTTGCTCAATGAAATGGCCTATGTAGCAGCATTATGTAAGAATGGTGAATGCTGACGGACGGTATCATCATTTCATACAGAACCTTAATATCAACAAACTGTTTACTCACTACCTCTTAGTATAGATGATTAGGTCTACCATTTGTGTCAAAAAACACAGGTTAACTTAACACTTAACCTTCAACACATTTTACTAAAAAATCTTTCATTTTGCTGGTGAACAGGACTTCATTGTTTGTGACGTTTGTCATGCTTTGATCCCAAATTTGCACAGAATTCTCACACTAAAGACAGATCCTACAGATACATCTGCATATGTGGACAAACAAAGTCTTTTGTGGGTCCAGAATGACCCACTCAAACTCTGTTGATCAGTGTCCTCAAGTGACGACTCTTATCAGTGTCATCACCAGCTGACAGTGGTGTGAAGTAAGACAACAGTGAGTTCATCAGACCTCTGCTGCCTGCTCGCATGGGCTGTAAATACAGATGGATGAACCATGAGTGGGTTTGAAGCCCAGTGTGGTGGCTCCGGCCTCCACCATCACCATGTTGGTGTTCAGTGCCTGATTCACGGAGAAGAAAATTCTTTGTTCTTCTCACTTTCACCGTTTTCCTCCATCTTTGTTTCTTCTTCACTCACACACAGACGGGCACATCTACGGCTGTGTTTAGAGCGCTTGAAATCCCTCGTTCCCTTGGGACCAGATGCCAACAGGCACACCACCCTCAGCCTGCTGATGAAGGCCAAAGATCACATCAAGGTACCTGTGTGTGTGTGTGTGTGTGTGTGTGTGTGTGTGTGTGTGTTCACTGCTCACCTAATCAGTTGTGAAGAGGGCAATTTGTTGACCTCAGCAGGTGGGTTAAGAGTGTTAGCATGCTAGCAAGTTGTTGTGGACATGGACACATGCACATAGATACAGTAACAGCTGCTCCTAAAGTGGTTTACTGTGTTCCACCCTGTAGAGGTTGGAGGACAGCGATAGGAAAGCTCAGCACACCTTGGAGCAGCTACAGCGGGAGCGGAGACACCTGAGGAGGCGTCTGGAGCAGCTGGGAGTAGAGAGGATCCGAATGGACAGTACAGGCTCCACCAGATCCTCTGACAAGTCCGACTCTGACCAGGGTAAGTCGGCACAGCTGCAGAACCGCGGCCATTTCTCCAGACTCGGTCATCTTAACATGATTCAGAACTTGTGACCCAAGTTTGTTGAGAAAGTGAGAAGTCCTTCAAAACTGTATTGTAGAAATGAAACAAAAGAAAGTAATTCCAGGAAAAAACATGAAATCTTTTTTTAGATTTTTAGAATTTTATTGACATAAAAAGCAGCAAACGTATTCATTAAACTGTACTTTAACTCATCCATATCTGATAACATAAGACACTTGCATGGTAAGTAATTTCTCAAGTCAGTTTTTCAAAAATGCAATAGACAGTTTTATTGTTCTCTTAATCAATAATGCCAAATACTATCAGGATTTCAGAAATTCAAAATAACTCAATCTGCCATCCCCTCATAACAATCATGTCTCTCAGGGCCATGACAAAACGAACCCACTGCATGACGGTTTGTAGCTCTTCATGCCTTTGACTAATACTAACTCGTCCTCTTTCCCCTTTGGAACGATGAACACAGATTGCTGCCTGTTGTAATCTACCTGCTAGTATGAAGAGTTATTATCTTTTAACCCAGGTGAAGTCGTACACTATGTGCCATCTGGGTGTTGGCTTTAGTCTTTGCTCTGTGTTCAAGTGGAACTTCTTGGTCCAGACATAGGCAATGTGAGGTGACTTTACAGGTGACTTTAACAGCGGTAAGTCACGAGAGACTACTGAGCAACTGTTGTCATCTAGACAGGACAAGACACAGAGGCTGCCATTTAAAGTTTACGGGCATTTAACTTAATGTAGCAAATGTGAATGTATAACAGAAAGCAGCAGTACTCCTTGGTCTTTGCAGTTTATTAACTTACCATCCATCCACTTCCTGAAAACATCGGCAAACACATTAGAACTTGTGAACGCAAACTCTAGCGGAAATTCACAACCCCATATTCGAAGGCAGCAAAACTACACCTGAACCCTCTCTGGAATAATATGTCACAACGCCTGTTGTGAAGTAGGCCATTATGAAGAAGCCCCAGGTACAGGAGCGTCTGGAGGTTGTGGACTGTGCTTATTGGTCTGTTTGAACTTAATGGGGCGTTCTATTTGTCCACCGAACTCGGTTTGTGAGTCGGTTTCCGGAGTTACGAACCGGAAGTTGCAAATAGAACTCCCCCGAGGTCGCATATACAAGTCGTCAACTCGTCGTTCAGTTACCAAGATGGCTACTACGAGCATCACACGTAGTAAACATTGTGGTTTTCTACTATTTTAAGCACTTTTGTCCTTGTTGTAACCAAATGTAGAAGTCGTACACATAGCAGTGTATACGGTTACCTATAGGCATGTCGCTACAGCTAAATACCGCTTAATAAGTTATTTTGTAGCTTG
>JASGAT010394950.1:0-14710 GCA_030220025.1 Chelon auratus | reverse complement strand
AATATTGAATAATTTCTTGGCATCCCCGTCTATACACAGCATTACAAGCATAGCAGCACTGGCATATTCCACCGATATGATGAATATGACGACAGATTAAGCAACAGAGTTAGAAGAAGTGTGTAAATCTACGGGAAACTTTAACATATCACACTGCTGGGTAGATACGACAAAAACAGTTTGAGAAGCTGGCTCTGAGCTCGTTATCTCACATGTTGAATTCAAGAGCACCTCCCCAGCATGCACGGGCCATGTGCAATCTCCTGTAACCAGTTTGTAGCGACACTGCGTTTACTGACACGTTACAGAATTACATCAAAATACAAGCAGAGAAGAGATTAAAAAGCGACCTGTTTCTCCACAATAAAAGGGAAGTGACGCACCACAAAGCTCTGTTACGGAGATCAATGCCATTGTGATCGATTTCCATGAGCCTCTGAGTGTTTCATAAGGCACAGGTACGTTCTGTGGATGTTAAATACCATTCCTCTTTTGAGCTTTCTATGCTTTTGGCGATTAGCGTCTGAGACAGAGGGAGATGTTTCTTATGCAGCCAAGCTAACTGAATAGGGATTAGGAGTGGAATAGCTAGGTGTGGACGGAAGCCCAAAGCAGTCAATTGGGACTGTGACTCAGGTAGCAGCGCAAGGTGCTGTACTACCACTGTTGCACTGCTATTGCTGCTGAATCTGAATCTCAGCTCAAGAGCATTGTAACCTTATCAAATTAGCTGTGGGCCCAGTCTGTCAGCCAGTACCGCTGGGTTGGCAGCCAGCACCATGATTAGTCATATTGAATTATACATTCAGGGCATGTACGACACCTTCCACATCAACACAATACATAGACACACACACACACACAAAGCCACAGTCATACTGTCGTCACACAAACTCACACAGAGATGAAAACCAGCACACATATATGAACGCGCGCCCGCACGCACGCACGCACACACACAGACAAAAAACACACACTTAGTTTCTGTTTTGGAACAGGGTGATGCGGATGTGCGTAAACAGGATTAGGAGAGACGGTTCCACTGTCACACAGACCTCCAGATTGTAATTCTCATGCCTCTCTGACAGCTTGGCACAGCACTAAGTCACCTAACGTTTGCTTTGACATGAAATCCAGACCTGGGCACAGATGAGGTTATCAGTGGGGGGAGATGAGTGGGAGGAAACGCGTCTAGTCCTATTGGGAGAACAGTTTGGTACTACTGCCTAGGCTTGGTTGACTGAGGGGACAGCGGAGGCAGGAGCAGGATGGCGCAGGGTACGAAAAAATACCTACCTGGCTTTGGAGCAGCTACTGACGTTTGAGGTCCTCGCACATGTGTGAAACCTATCTAAAAGTAGCTGGAAGATTACAATCCTCTTCATTAAATTTATCTCCTGCGACATAAACTTTTAATATGCACACCAGCAGTGTGTATGGGACTTCCAGGGCAGCTTAAATGACTGCAACCTGTAATTACTGTTCCAGCACTTGATTAGAATAATCTGATTGCAATTATTCAGTGACTTTAAAATACAAGCCTCGAGCTACAGAACAATAATTCAAGGGCAGTGATTGGGAACGTGTTTCTTTTTTGGCTGTAAAATGACGTTTTA
Source organism: Chelon auratus (assembly GCA_030220025.1). Lineage (NCBI taxonomy): Eukaryota > Metazoa > Chordata > Actinopteri > Mugiliformes > Mugilidae > Chelon > Chelon auratus. Next base: position 13,094 of record JASGAT010394950.1, on the reverse strand, counting down.
ATCGACACGAGTGAAAGAGGTTCCCTGCTAAGGAGCCAGCTCCCTCAATTAAAGCCCATTTATGCAGTGAGGGGGAAGACGTTGTGCTGCGATGTGGAGTTAATCACCAGTCAGACACTTAACAGAGTTCTCACGGATCAGGGAACTAACCCCTCTAACGGGTAAACAGGCAGAAATGTAGCACACCGCCACAAAGAACACACACACACATGCATTCATGCTACCAGTTATGTTGTTTCTCTCCTGAATGAATCAGTGAAAAAAACATAAAAAGCCTAAAGGACAATGTTTTTTTTATGATCACTTGATTAAAAGACAAAAACTTGAAATAGAAAATTCAAGACAAAATCCACCTGCAGTCACCAGGAAGACATGTCAATTATCTTCCGTATTCTGTAGCAACATTGCCAGATAATTGATAGCATTCAACGGACAACTCTAATGTGTCTCATCACTCTAAGGAGTCTGTGGTGGATTAATTAAAAAAGTAATACAACTTGAGGGAGAGGTATTGCCCAGCTGGCACTCATTCCATGGTCAAAATGAAGGACAAACATGGAGACTATAATCTTTTTCTAGGCCTCTAATTTGCATGACTTTATTTCCTTGTTCTGATTTACCTGAGGTGAGGCGATTTTTGTCCCTGCCTTGCAGTATGACCCACCCTGGGTGATTAACAGGGTTGATTAGTCCTTCAACACAGATACACACACTTGTTGGAAATTTACTTGTCCTTCAGCGGTCGTACACCTCCATCCACATCATTACAGTATATCTTTATGTGCACACTTGCGGTACATGTGGACATACGGTAATGATGTGGATGGAGGGCCAGTGGGTCTTTAAGCTTATCGACGTGGAGTCTCAAAATCAAAACTGATTGTCTATTGTATTTTTGAAAGCTTAATTGTTACCATCCTCAATTATCCTGTCTCATAATTGACTGTACATTATCAACACAACGCGCTACCAAGAACGCATTAATCAGTATTACTCTGCCTTAACCTCAGTAAGTGGCACAATAAGAGACGTGCCCTCACTAATCAGCTTCATTGTGTTATATCACCTCCGCTCTAACTATATCACCAAGAGTTCAAAGAGCTCACACTACGTGTTATTGCTGAAACCATCTTTAATCAGCAGCACTGGTCTTTGTTAGATCATGGAGGTCTACGTTGTAATGAAAACGGCAGCTAGCTCTGATAGCAGCCTAATTGGGAGATAATGAGCCAATAACATCAATAGCTAATGACACACCGAGTCTAAGTCACACCCCCCTCAGGCCACACAGAAGCTCATTCAGCACTGATGGAGTGCATAGCTGGGAAGTCTGACAGAGCCAGACCAGGCTCTGTACAAACAGCCTGTCTTGATGGCTTCATTAGGCTAATGAAAGGCGGTGGTTGACGCTTAAAGATGGTTATAGTGGACTAGCTAAAGGGAACAGACATCTGATCTGTAATGCATTGTCTTATGGTATCCTTCAGATGAAAAATAGTTACTGCAATAACAGTAATTGCTGAGATATTAATTGAATTATTATGTATTTCGCCCAAAGTACGTGTAATTTAATGATCATAAGAGGAAAAAAATTATTTCCTTTCAAAAGAAAGCAGCTCAAAATTTTGGCCCCCTTTCACATTTGCCAATGTGAAATGATGTGTAGTTTGTTTGTTTGTTTGTCAGAGGATGAGCAGGGGGGGTTGACAGCTTAAGCGCTGTATGAGTGTGTGGGCGTGGGCACCGGTAAGTGGGTTGAAGGGGGCTGAACTTTTGTCAGGTCTCAACAATGAACTAGCTAACAGTAAACAAGCTTGATGATGCATAATCACATTAAGAGAGGCACCAAGCATGGAGGAACGACCCTGCTAATCCACACTGTGCTAGCTCTGTAACCTGCGCATAATCCTAGAGAGAAGGAGCGAGGTTGAGAGGAAGAGAGAGGAGAAAAGAGGAGAGGAGGACCAAAAGAAGCTTTGGAACAGAATTACTGTACGCACAAGCTTTAGGCCAATTAACCAGGGGTTTCAAATATTCAACCTGTCCTGCTGTTGCTTTCACTTTTTTAAATTAATGGTACAGGTGTAGGCTTTTGCAAATGACGTGTGCACTCATTGTTACAGGAAAAAAGATCCAACATAACCTACCCATAGGGAGCAACCATATACAGTAGGTTGATATCGACATGTGATATACAGCATGTGATCCTTCATGGGTAAACACACTTTACAACATAATATATATTATTATACAGCCATTTTCTGATTCCCTCAAACAGTAAGCGCTGCAGATCAAATGGTGTCAACTGTGTCATGCCCTGAAACTACACAAAACGTATCGCCAGCATGTCCATCCAAAAATATGTTGAGAGTTTCAAGGAAATGAATAAAATGTAGCATGTAAATTTTGGGGAAATGGGAATTATCACTATAGACCTTTAGGACTCCAGTGAAACATTCACCATGATAAACATGTCCTCACACAGACATTTACTTTACAAGAGTACAGATGACTGAGACAGCTTTGTTACATTACTCAACAAATATTCACAACAACAATAACTTATAAGATTGCGTTGGACTACAAGAAGAATAAGAGGAGCTTGGTTGTCTTCCAGGTAGAGAAAGTGAAGAGTGTAGACTTATATTTGTAAAATTACGTCATAAACAGCCCATGAATTTTTAAATTATGTTTCAATATGAATTTTGTGAGGTCATGTAACTCCATACACCACTGAGCCAGAAACTACGGCGACAGCGCAAAGCATACGCAGTCCCTGCGCAGGGGGTAGCGCCGTGGCTGGCGTGCCCCTCCCCAGAAATGTAAAGGTTAACTGGGGAAATTCTGAGATTTCTGAGATTTGTGTGGTGACTCATTTGTATGACTCGTCTTCGGTGAAATTTCGGCAAAAGTTTCAGTTGCCGTTGTTGAAAGTGAAGCAGGAAGTAGAAACAAATATTAACCCGACTGGCAAAAAAGACACAGTGCTGACTAGCCTTTGGGTGCCGTTTTTACAGTGCTAGTCAGACTGACTGGTATAAATTGGTTCGCAGGCTATGTGCGTAAGTTATGGCGTCTTACGTTACAGATGTCCCACGGTACTCTAAAAGAGCCTTGACATCATTCTGTTGCCAGACACCAGAGGACACCCTCAGAAGAACTATGTCCATTCTCTGATGAGTCAAACCTGTTTTGGAGGGTCAAGGGCGACCTACACAATATTAGGAAGGTGGTCATAAAGTTATGCCTGATCAGTGTATATTATTAAATTGTTTTAACGTGTAACGTTGTGATAGCTTAGGTGGATGACAGGTGAACAAAGAAACCAGAAATCAGACTGCAATCTGTTCTTTAACTTAACCAAGTGCTGACAGTCCCTAAACATAATCATAAAACATTAAATAACCCTGCAGTCTGTACAAGTGGAAATGGTTTTGCAAGACTTTTGCAGAGTAAATACGTCTGTGAGCATCTTAAAGATCATTATCAACATATTTGCCATTTTGAGCTACTCCCAACACGTACCCCCAAATACTACATAACACATGACTGTAATTCCTCACTGCACAATGAGAGAATATAATCTGGTCACAATTACCTCGCCTTCACAACGTGTTTGTTGTTGCAAGTTAGTTGTATAAAAATGGAAATTCGAGGAGAGTGCTTGGTCAAGACTGATCCATGTGTAAGGACTTGGCTCAAGAGGCATGTCACAAGCTAGAGGGAAATGCAGGTTGAAGGCCAAAGAAGGACGTATTTACTTACAAAGAAAAAATATATATAAAAACAAAATGCAAACATATGTGGAAATCTGCGCACTCGGTAATGAGGTTGCGCACAATACGCTTTTGTGTATTGTGAAGGAAGACACACAGTCTGTGGCTGAGTGAAATAAGCATTGTCAGGAAGTTATGCTAGAACTGCATAAATGAAACACGAATGCTCAGGAGTAAAGAGCTCCACCTTGACTACGGAAGGGCAGGAACTGTAGATAAAGAACATTTAGAACGGATAAACAAGCCAGAGGACCAGCATACCATGTCATCTGACAAGACAGTATATTTATCACAGCAGTGAAAGAAGAGGATGTACATATTTCACCAAAAAGAAAACTGGAAAAAGTTGATTCTCCTCGCTGGTCTCAGATGAATGCTCATATGCTGGCTGGTGTATAGCCTACAGATGCATAAGAAGATACTATATTCATATTATATTCATGGCCTGAGATATCACTGCAAATAGTCCCTTTTTAAAATACAACAGGAGATAAGTAAAACATTGGCCTCTAATAATTAAAACATTGGATTCTGAATCTAATGAGGCTTATATTACAACGTTTATTATCATTATTCCTCAATCTCCTCCGGGAGTGATGAGCTTAAAGCTAAATATTAACTGTCGGCGCTCGGTAATCACTTCATGAAGCCGTTCTTAAAGCTTTACCAACAGTAGGTGCCTTATATGCCTTATAAAGTGTAAAGCAAGTTCTTTCAGCACCAACATGTTTATTGGTTAAAAATGTATTTTTTGTATAATGGGAACTGGCATGTAGTTGCCTCTACAGATGTATGCAACAAAACATTGTTGCCAGCTGGCCGTCTGCGTTACTCTTTGTGGTTCAATTTCAACTTTTTGGTCCAGACACAGGTGACGTTAGCTTTTGTGGTCGGTTTCTTGCCATGTCCGGGCCTTAAGGGTCTGGGGATTTTGGTTTTCTTGCTAGACTGTGCAAGGCATAGTCTTGTGTGGTCAAGGAAATGATAATTTCAGATGTTTTTCAGCTTTGTTTATGAATTGCCAGCAATCATTTATCAATATCTCTGTGACTTATGTGTATTTCATTTTCTTACTTTCATCATAAAACCTGATGTCAAGCTACCTTTAATTTCAGTTTCTGCTGATTTCAAGTGAGTGACCTTTTAATTAAAAGGACGAATCCTAACTGCAAAACCAGGAGATGGAAAACAATCCGAAATAGCAGGATAATGAGAAAAAAAATAAAAGTTATAAAAAAGCTTATTTTGCAAAAGACATACAAAAGATGTTAAATGAGGAAAAATGGCTTTGTCTTCTGGAGTATCATGTTGAACTTGCACTAATATCATAAGCTGTGTTCTCTTCCCTTTACTTTCAAAACTTTGCTGAGCAAACTTTTTCTGCCAACTCCTGTACAGCTGAGGGAAATTCATCATTAACAGCCAGCGGATCAAAAATGGAGAGGGGATGAAAATGACAGATACAGCAGAAGTAAAGAAAGGGAAGGTGGGTGGAGATGATGTGGGGAGTGAGGATACAGGGAGATTGGAGGCAGACAATGAGCAATGGTGGAGAGTGTTACTGTGTGTGAGTGTGTATGTTGGTGGGTGGGTGGGTGTAGTGGATGTGTGTGTGTGTATCAGAAAGAGAGAAACAGAAAGGTCCTTGATATAGACCCAGGGATTCGGGGACCAGCTGGACTCCGAGTCCTTCCTGCTGACTCTGCCTGCCCTCCCGATCCCTCAGCTCCTTACCTCCTTTCCACAAACTTTTTCCATGATGACACTTTCCTCCCTCTCTCTACTGTATGCTTGTTATTTTCCTTCTAATATCCTCACATTTAAACTTTGATTTCTACGTGTCGTGTGTACCAATGTCCTGCCTGTGTATTGCTTGAAGTTACACTTGATTAACAACAGAAAAATTACTGACGTTTTTGAACCCATCCCTTATTAACATACTGTTAAATACAGTGTACCACAAAAGACAATGACCTCTATTTAAACATCTCAGGTAGTCCATCTCAGTGATAATTGGCAAATAATGAGATGTTGTTAAACGTCATTGTGAAAAATGTCAAAAATCACCAACTAAAGCAAATAAATATGTACCAGGTGAGGATGATACATCACACACATTTACTTGGAGCACTACTGCCCAGTCTTTAGAGTAAGAACGAGTTTGACCTTTAGAAGCTTACTTTTCATTGACTTTCCCATCTCTGCATACTCCACTCTGTTTCTCTCGTGGAGGAGCATTCTTGCAGCACAGATTAGAAGGTGAACTCTGAACCATGGTTGTGCTACCTGTGCACCCTGGGGAGGTCAAGAACTGTCACTGGTCTTCATCCTACTGGTTAACCTGCACAGCTGCATGCAGTGAGGTGCAACCACACACAACACAGAGAGCATCTAACTTTGCAAACACACCAGCTAACCCAGCTCTGTTTGACCTCTTTGTGGCAGCAGCTAATGTGTTACAACAGTCTTCTGGCCCATGGCCCCAATTTGCTATGCTTGACCACACTGTCTAGTGGCTGCTGTATTATTCCTATAAAGTCTTTACACTCCACAATAATAATTGAACAATAACGTCTGTCTGCATTTTCTGCACAAACATAAAGTAAAGTATGTCCATGATATTTATATATTTGATTTTTCCAGGTCTGCATGGAACTTGACATAAAATATTATGTTACAGCAACTTTAAATAAGTCGAAACACTGGATTGCAGAATTACATGCATCACTTTAAACACAGAGAGTGAGCGTGTGTGCATGTGCTTGCGTCAGTCCTGCATTAACATTTTACTTGTCTTGGTTATCTTTTAGGCTGTTTAAATACTGTAATCGTCCCTGAAGAAAACCAGAGTATAAACCAGACTTCAGAATAATACAGTTCAGGAAGACGACAAAGGAAGAAAGTAACAAAAGGTAGAGACACCCTGTACTTCTCACTGACTCAAATTCAGACTTTATTTTCGTATCCTCATAAACCAAACGGCAACTGAAATCTATGAATCGATAAAAAGCCAAAAGTCAAGAAGTTATATAAAATATTGCAGTTGTGTAATTGTGATATAAGCATAGTGTTCAGATTTATTCCACAAGAAGCACAAGCCCTGAATGGTTGCTGAATGAGGAAAAAAAATGTGCAACAAAAATCTACCTGTTTGGATTTGTATTCTAAAGATAAGAAACAGGTGAAAGAGTCAGTGAAATACTCAGAGAAGACGAACAATAAAAGAAGAGATGCAGGAAAGAGAAGAAAGCAGGGTCTTGAATCAAAGCCAATCACTTCAAGGACCTGAAACTTGGCCACTGAATTCTTTGAAAACTATTCTCATACACACAGGCAGGAGAAACGAACGCCGGTGGAAAAAAAGGTGGGTGGGGCGGGTAGAGAAACAGACTGGGAGGTGAGGAGAAATTAAACTGATGAAGCAATGAATGTGAAGTTATGAGGGGGGAAAAAGGTGGGGTGGAGTTATAGCGTCTACACCCAACTGACCTGTTTCCAAATAATTATGCAAGAAAAAAAAAGATTAAGTCCCAGAGAACAAGAGCAGTTTTCACACTCTTGCTCACAAAGAGAAGGACCGGCTTGGAGATGAGAGGGTTGGCCGCATTGTACTGCCCCACTTAAATCTCACTTTCAATTCACTAAATGTGTTATTTGACTTGGCAAAGGACCTGGTATGTCCCTTTGGGTAGCAGGGAGTCTTACCAGGGTTTGCCAAGTTTTCTGCGGCCCCACTGAACAGCCTTTGCCTTGGATAGCTGTTGACCTTAAGACTTAGTAGGTGGTGGTTCCACTCTGTGAAAAAAATGTGTTTGTGTGTGAAAGAAAAAGTAAAGAATAAGCATAATATCAATAACAACAGTCAGACTGTTCTTGTAAGGACAAAAAGGAAAGGTTTAAAGTGGGGACACGAATGAAAGATGAAATGATATCAAAGTCCTTGCATTTACAGTTTAATGAGCCGGCAACACCGTCTTTTAAAATCACAAGGAGTGAGCGGTTAGTGACGTGCGTTCCTTGGCCAGTCCATGGCTTACTGGTGCAATCAGAGAGCAAAGAAATGCAAGTAAAAGTTACGAAAAATAATAAAACTTAAGATCATTAAACTAGTCTTATAAGTGAGGTATGGTCAAGGTGCCAAATGAACAAAAGACACCTGCAATTACCACTTACTGCCATAGGTGCAGCTAAAGTACATAATGTAAGAAAAAAGGAAAGGCTGCAAGAGCTCAGTCCAAACTTGGACAGAGTGAAACTGAATGTAACACACTAAGTTAGCACTGGCCTGGCCTGAGGATCTATTGGTATAATGTGTCTAGCAGGAATGGAAAATATTTTTGTTTGCCTTATGAATGATGGAAAATGAAGACCGCAAGAACAACTTAGTAGTATATACTGTACTGTAAAACCAAAATAATGCAAAGTTATTAGAGGGGTGGAAAAATCCAATAAAACCTCCCAGTGATTGGCCTAAGACAGAAACCCTATTATTTCACTTCTCTAAGACAATAAATCAGTGGTTATTATGGGAACTTGTCAACTGAAATGACTTTCTAAACTCATAAGCTATATATTCAGCACGAGCAATTGAAGTTGGACACAGCTGATCCTCTGTTTGGCTTTAAGCTATGCAAACAATAAATTGCTTCTGCTAAATAAAACACGGCTTTACGTTTTTGAGATGTATTACAAGTGAAAATCTAATCAACTACTTTCCGTTTTGCACAGAGCATCTTACAAAACCCTTATGTGCTCTGTTAACCCAAAATTTCATCATGTCTTTCCATTAAATAAAAGAAGTGATCATTTACAGAATAGTTCAGTGTGAGGTCAGAAGTACATAAAAACTGTGTCTGAGCTCTGCAATTAAACTTGACGTTCTATGTTAATGGCTCTATTTGTGCAGTTTTCGCCAAGGATTCATGCCACTATGTTTGAGAGGTCCAGACGCATGGGAGGACAACTCATGACAGCCCTAAAAAGGAACCATCCATGACTGCTATCATGATAAACCTGTAGGGAGGAGCCCTGACACCCAGCTCCATAAAATTCATCCGCAAAAGTCTTGCCCTTGTAAACTCGAAGGAATTTGAAAGATGGGTCACGGCGTCTTCCCCGTGGCCCAGATTGGGGAAAATAAAAGAGAAGTGAAACGTGAAGACTAAGAGAGATGTTGTGAGGAGGACAGGAGGAGAGGATGAGGAATTATGCCAGGGTCTGAAGATTCATTTTGAGGTTGGATTTAGAGAAATGGCATCTGGCAGCATGCACAGGGTCAAGACCTGCAAGCCTGGAGCTCAAGCAGCCATCTTGGCAGAGACTCCTTTGGTGCAGCAAAAGGGGGGCGGAGGGTTTCAAGGTACATTAGTCTGCCGGGACCCAGTATTTCCTCTTTCCCACCACTGTAATAGTGCAACTTCTATTTTTCTTTCTTACAGTTTATCTTTGATCAGAAATACATTACTCAGTTGACAACTAATGTAAACATCCACATAATTTGGAGCAGAAATCATTACTTCCTGTAGTTATATTTACTGTTAGGATGATGATACTCAGAAGGGAATTGGTAATCAAGGCATCTAATGGTGCAAGCCGTCCCCCCCCACAGGGACAGAGTTTCTTTCCCTTATTTCCTGTTCTTGTGAATATTTCAACCTCAGACTCAGTCATTTTCAATAAACTAGGGAATTCAAATAATCACTGTGACATATTTTACTCTCTCTCTTTGTTTCGTTGTCCCTCTTTCTCTCACACACATATCACACACATACACAGACACACACCCCCGCTGCACTCCCCTTCTACAGGGCCTCCTCCATGGGAAAAGTAGACAGGACATGAAAGGTATACTGTGTTGATCCAGCCGATAAGCTGACCAATTGGGTTCATTTATCAAGGAAAACCTTTGCTTAAATGTGATCCTTGTGTGTGATGCACAGCCTTCTGACAACTCTATCCCATCAAACTTTCTGTGGTTGCGTAGTCGCCTTGGAGAAACCCTGACAGTGTTCAAATTCCAATCTTTTCTGGCTAACAACAGGACATTGTTTGAAACAAACGCTTAAGTCTGGGTAAGGGTGACACAAGGTAGAGAGTCTGAATGATGTATGCCATATAAAACTTTGCCTAGAAAGACAGTGGAATGACCTCAACTGTCGCCATGCTGCAAAACCCGGTTAGATGTGATAAATTAAGAAAACCAGTGGCTGATCGGAGAGAGACCCCGAGACAGTAAGTAGAATCCATCTGGAACGTCTTTCTGTCTCTTCTGTACACGCTGAAACCCAATACTCATATCAGATCTGAACACTGCACAGCGATAATAGCTGAATATTCATTTTTTGTGTGAGCGGAAGACAAACATTCCCGTCCTTAATGACATCTCCTGGGAGGAAGTTCATTACACAAAGTTGTTACGCAACAAAGCTCTGTCACTTTGAGAGGTCAGAGGAGGTTCACACTGCTAACATTAGCTCAAAACCCAGTGGCAACTAGGTTAGTGACACTTCCTGCATTAAATAGGATCTCTAAAGAACTGGCATACAAGTAACATCACTTCTCCAGGTAGACATGATAAGACTTAGATATTCTGACCTACTTTGTGTGAGGCAGCAAAACACACACATGTTTTTTTTAAAATGTGTCAATGACTTCCAAGGTGCACTGTGACCCAATCACTCAAAGCACTTAGACAGGTGGTCTTAGATGCATCTGACCATACACGTTTTGTACTGTAAATGATAAAGTATACTGATGAGTCCCAGACAAAAGAAAGGAAAACTAGTCACCAACTTAGGACACTGTGGTTGTAGCACTTATGTGCGTTGGAATAGCATGTACATGAGTACAAGAAACGAAATATTGAAATATTGTTTTTGTTGCTAGCTTGTATGAAACAAAGATGTTTGGTGGCAGACTTGCATAGTAACTGTGTAAAGGCCCTTTGACCTTGTAGTGGAAGTGATGCAGGCAGTAACAACATCTAAACACAAGTGTTCAGCTGGAAACCATGGAAAAAGTTTTAACTGAGTCGGTTAAGGATAACTCTCCATAATAACCATCAGCAGCATGAATCCCAAGATATTTTGCAGTTCATCATAACTTAATTTTTGAATAAACCCAATCCAGAAGCCAATTTGTTTTGATGCTAAAATCCTGATGCATTTGAAGAAAGAAGCCTCCTGTCACAATGGGGCTTTTTGGTCAAACCTACAGAAAAATTCTCTTAACTTGAACTGTGTTTAGAAATTGAAACAAAGGTGGCAGCCTACAACCTACCTGGGTGAAAATCATTTAAAATTTGGGAAACACATTTCAACAATTTCTACCACCTCCAATACCACTTCTGATTTGTTTTTTTGGGTTTTTTTTTTTTTAGCAAAAGAAAGGACAAGAAAATCCACTTTGGATTAACCTAAGTAATCCAAGTCATTTTAGTGAAAGCAAGGTAAGGTGTTATTATTGCAATAATGACGTTAACAATTAATAATAATTATAATATTATATAATGATAATTATCTGTCAATATGCAATGCTTTCTACTCTTCGTAATTATCTTCTTATAATTTAAACGGTTGTGTTTTCTGTGTGTGTATATGTTTCGCGCACAATATGTTTTTTTTTTATGCGATTGGAGTAACACCAATGGACATCAAAAACAAAAACTGTCCATATAGAATAACAAGGAAAAAATGAGTAGGAAATTCTACCGCTGGTTGAATCATCTCACAAAGTAACAGGCAGGTGTACTGTATATATGTATTCCTGATGGAGGGTGTGTGTATGTGTGTCTCTGGGAAACACTGCAGATGTAGTTACACACTGTTCTGTGCACTGATTGATGGTTGCTGTCCATGCAGGCCTACATTTTTGAGTGGATTGGAGTCACAGCACATGAGCAAACACAAGATGGAAGACTGTGGAACTCTCCACTACAAAGAATAGCAAGACTCTCTGCAGCACATACACACAGTACAGAAACACAAACTCACACACCACACCCACAGATCCACATCCCCACCTCCATTGCTTGAAGATCTACCTGCCAGCTGCTGCCAGTCGCAGGGAAAGATGGGCTTTGTTGGTTTTGTGAAGCCCACCGACAAGACCCCCCTGGAGACTGCAGGTCTCCAGCAGCACAAGCCTCAGCCTTATCCACTCCGCCGCACAGGCAATCTGTTTTCTATATTACCAGCCTGTATCACTGTACTATGCACTATAGAACAGCAATTGAGCAGGAAATTAAGTTAGGGGATCGGTATTTGGCGGAGGAGAACGAGCTGGTGTGGTCTTCTCTCTCCACATACAAGGATCATTAAATATCACATGAGTTTTTTGATAAATTTCCTCTTCTCCTCTATCTGCTGTTCCCATCAACTGGCTCCCCTCTTCCTCCTCTCTTTTTCTCTTGTCTGTCTCTTTTCTTTCTTCTTCAATTTCCCTATCATCATCAGCCCGTTTCTCTCTCGTCTTGCTGTATTTGTGGAGTGTATGAACCAAAACATCCTAATGGATGTTTAAACAGCTTGAGATGTGTCGGCCTGGGAACTACTTCCCTGTGACAGGGAGCTCTGGCAGGGAATTGAGACCATTATGGGGGGGGGAAATAGGGGACATATTTCTTTCTTTTCCTCGTTGTTTATTTCTCTTCCTCTCTCTGGATCCTTCTCTGCAGCCCCCCCTCGCTTCTGTCTATTTTCTCACATTATTCCTCTGTACATACAAATAGAGGACAGAATCTAAGCATTTTTGGATTGTTATTTTTATTTTATTTTTTTTAACCTTGTTGACTTTTCTCTCTCTTTCTCTTTCCATACGTCTTCTCTTTTTCTTCTACTTCTTATGTTTCACTGTTTCCACTGAGAGACAGTTTGGGTCCAAGTAGTCCATGAGTGAAGGGAAAAGAGAGTAACAGCAAGATAGGTCAGTGTGCCTCTATTCAAAATGGTAATGCTTAACGCGTTGGCACACACGCACACACACATATATATAGAACTACACATACCAGCTCTCTGTACTCCTGTGTGAATCCACCGTTTCATTTTTAGGCACAAAAAAATGACTTTTTATTTCTTTTATTAACTTCTTAATCATAAACCTCATTATCAAACTAATAATTAACTTATATTTCAGATTAATTTTAGGTTAATTTTGGGCATCCAAGTGCCCCAGATCTCAACTTATTAATGAAATGTATATTCATAGAAGGGATTTATTCCATTTGCTCCTCTTTATACAAAAAAGGAAAATCTTCTGAGTGGACTTGATCGCATCTTCACCACACATATAATGTTTTCATGATACGGATGAGAACATTTA
>JASGAT010394946.1:0-24846 GCA_030220025.1 Chelon auratus | reverse complement strand
ACCACACCCTCTTCCGATTTCTGATCACAGAACAGTAACCGGACACCACACGAGATAAAAAATTCTGCCCGAAAACTAGCAGCGGTTCATCAAGTGTGTGGAAACACTTCACAAAACACGACTACACCATCCCATTTAACAAGACGCTGTAGAGCACTATAAAATGCTACTAATGGTGCTGAGATGATGCCTGTTTTTATACAGGCTATACATATCTGCAGCTCACAGTATGTAGCACATGAGCTGTCTGTTCTCAGCATATGTATTCAGGTCGAGAGTAGCTTTATGTGTTTTCTAAAATCTTTTTATGTTATGTTTTATTTGGGTCTTCTATATTGGAGCATTTACTTGTAAAAGCCTTCCTGGGACACTTTCAGGCCTGTAACGTTACGTTCTGTGTTGGGTAGAAGCCACGATCAGAACAAGAGCTTACCGGTGATGTTGAGGAGGCGTGGCAGGAAGCGATTCCAGAAAGCGCACATCTGGTTCCGCAAACCTTTGTGGATCTTCAGCGGCTCGGTGTTGAGTCCTACGTGCTTCTGCTCGCTGACAGTAAACTGGGGCCAGCGTTTTCCCCTGTCGCCCAGCCCTTCATTGGGATTTCTGTCAGGCATGAAAGACGAGGCAGCGGTAGAAGAGACAGAGAAAGAGCAAGAAAGGATATTACTATTGAACAAAAGTGACTGATATTTAAGTATTTGCTTCGGATCATTACAGTACAGGGCCACAGGGCTTGTTCACATCTAGTTCAAACCAAGACTAGTAAGTTTTTACCAATCCGTCTTTAAATTACCGTAATAACGCAGACGTTGGATTTAGTGGATTTTGTTGGATCCAGCAGCCTGCACAATTCATGTCATTAATGTCATTAAATAAAGCATCAGCAAATTAATCTAATTTATAGTAAACAGCTGACTTTGAATCTGCTAGCTAGCGCTTATAAATTTAAGCTAGTTCACGTAATGGCTAGAGTCGTTTCCTTCGGGTTTTGACCAGCTCTCTTTAAATTATTGTAAATCTCCATGGTCTAAAAGGCGGTTTATACTTCTGACAGCACAGACCCTAACACATAGCTGGCGTGCACCTCCCTAAAAATGTAACCACACGTCACGGCAACGCAAAAGCTGTGATTGGTCCTCTTGGTAGCAGCGTGTTTCTGCTTTACTATTTCTAACGCTTCTTCATCTCCGCAATTTTCTAATTGATTGTTTTGGACCAATAAAGATGGAAACATATGGAGGAAAGATTAACTGAGGAGATACAAACATTTGTACGACAGGAAGTGGAAACAAAAATTAACCCAACTGGCAAAAAAGACACAGCGCCAACTAGTGTTTGGGAGGTGTTGTTACAGAGCGAGCCAGACAGACGATTGCACAAGTATAAATGACTTGCGCCAGTGTAGGCTACATATGTAGGTTATGGAGTCTATGTCCTACAGTACTCCAAAACCTTTTATTAATAAACAACACAAATAGCTTCACATGCTACGTGAGCTATCCATTCCATTTTCTCCGCCACGTTAAATTAAGTACAGAGCAGGTTGTTTGAAATGTGCAAAAATATTATGAGACCATGGCGGGCCTCCATAGCATTATCATTGAATGGGAAACACTGTATTATATAGGCCTACATTGCATATACTGTAACAGACACCAGAGATATAATGAAGCTCTGCAGATTGATAGATAAATGACATTCATGGTTGGAGACAAGTCACAGAAAGACAACTGGAAAAAGATGAGAGGGGAGAGAGTGGTCGGCTTTGCAACACAACTGACTTATGCTTAAACAACGATCCCAATTATCATAACCACATTGAATTGTCTATCAACTGTGACACACATCTAGAGAAAACTCATCTACCCTTTAAGAGCATCCCGTATTAAACACATGGACACAGGACATTCGGTTCTTTAGTTAGGTAACTCCAGCTTTAAAGCTGACTTGAAGATAACTGATCTGACACACTGTGATGCCTCACCCAGTCCTTGCAAAGTTAGCCCAATATTTCATCATGCGTCGACTCAGTTTCTCTTCTTCCTGGGTGTAGTTGAGTCTCCTTTCCAGAGGAAGGCCGAAGACAAACTCGATCTCGTAGCCGTGGATCACACCCATCCACTCAGGCCAGGCCAGGTTGGATGCCCGGTGGTCAAAAAGGTAGAGGTAAATCCCCCCTTTAAGGAGCAAGAGGAGAAAATATGTATATAATGATGATGATGTATGTTGTCTAAATCGCGTTTTAATCGTTTTGCATTTGCAGAAGAAAGAAACATTCTCCTGTCATGTTTGTTTGGTACATTACGTAACTCTGGTACTATCAGTATGTGACGCCTCTTCAAACATGAACAATCAAATAAAATGAAACCGAGCAGTTCTGGTCTTGGTGGCAATATCCTGACTTATTTGTAAATGTCTGAAAATACACGTGGAAGCTTAATAGCTGTAAATATTGGGTAAACATAATCTGCATAACGTTTCTGTTACTAACACTGGTGCCCCATCCTTTTTCCACCCACATGATTATCCAATTATAAGGACTACAGCTCCGATTCCAAGTGGCTAGCTGTTGGTGGTATTAACATGCATCCCCACATGCCTCCTCAGCCAGCTCTCCAGATCCAATCTCAGTTTTGTGCTCTGAATACAAATAAACACCGTCGTCATTTGGGGTGCCTATAATGGAAACTTTTGGACCTGGCATTCATTCATGTACTTAGACATGTAGCACCCACCAGACCAGGCACCCCAACCCCATAGCAATGACACTCCACAATGACAGCCACAAAAACGCTTTAGCACAAGATGTTGACCTGGCCTCCAAATTCACTAGATCCCAAACTGATCAAGTATCTGTGGGATGATCCACAGAGGACCCTCCCCTCAAAGGCCCCCCACTAATAGCAGTGTGTTGCCAAACACCACAGGACACCCTCAGAAGACCCATGTCCATTCTCTGATGATTTACCACAAGGGAGACCTACACAATATTAGGAAGGTGATCATAATGATATGCTTGATCTGTGTTTATATACAAGTCAAGTGTGAAATGGAACATAGACTCACTCAACGTATCGTACCTTGCGTGTTTCCTCCACTGTTCATCACCCCAAAGCCAGGTCCTCCCATGTTAGCCTTGTGGGTGTTGTGTTGGGCGTAGGCACGAGCAAAGTGGGCCAGCGGGCAGATGACGTTGTGGTCGCCCACAATGTCGTCCATGGCGTCGCGGTTTTTCATCCCGTTGTTTTCATCCATCCAGTCGGTATACTGCAACACCACCGCCTCCAGGCCAATGTCATTGGCATGCGGTACGCTCAGCTTAACACCTGACAAAGCGAAATGTGAAAGGTTTTATGGGTGTAACTGGGGCCGTAATTTGTATTTGCATTTTACAATCTATTGCCTTACTTTCTGTTTTGCATTGAATACGTCTGTATATTATGGCTGACTGACCCTAAACTATGCATCATTACACATTTAAAGCATTAAGACTAAGCTTTCAGGACTGTAAGAACAATGTGTAGGAACAGAATTGTGCTTTTTGCTGCTTCTTAGCTGTGTGAACTTCACCTTCCAGGAAGTCGTCCCTGGAGATGAGACTCTCGTTGTCCTTGCTGAAGCCTGGTGCTCCATAGAGCAGGAAGTAGGAGCCCTCGTCCTGGTTGACGCCAAGGAGGATCTGAGTGTCTTTAAAGTTGCCTGAGTTGAGCATGGCCTCGGGCGTGTCAGGCAGAACCTCACCATCCACAACAGGCACGAAGGAAAACCGGAAGAGGGCCGACCATGGCAGAACCTGCTCGGAACAGGATGACACACCCAAATATATTGCCGAGTTGAGTGAGTTTACCATGGGTCTAAAACGATGCCATTACTTTCATTGCATTTGACTTTGTATTGATACTGTGTTGTGGTGATTACCTGCCATTCCTGGTCAATAAGGTCCTGTGGGTTTTTACCACGCAGACAGTCCACGAGCTCAGTGTCGTTGCCGCCGTTGCAGCCGACCAGCTTGGCCAGCAGAGTGGCACGTCTACGGGCCTCAGCAGGGCTGACCGAGGCCCAAGGACAATTGGGGACCCCACTCTGCAGTATGGCCCTGGTGAAGGTGGCCCGACTGTCTGGAGACAACAGGTGAAATCCTACAGAAGCACCACCAGCGCTCTCGCCAAAGATAGTCACCTGTTTCACAGATAAGATGTGAACAAATAAAGATCAAATTGGCTCATCTTAAATCACATGTTAAAAAAAAAGGGATGTCCTGATCGGTGTCTGGCTTCACCCAAGCCGGATCTTTGGTAGTTACTTATTTTAGGTCTGCCATAAACCGAAATCATGTAACTGTGACATTCTTCCACTTTGTTGGCTAGCGTAAAAGCTTCCAAAAATTGAAGTAGAAGAAGAGGAAGAAGAACCAAAATCACGTGACCATGTGCGCTTGGCCAAGGCTGCAGTTTATGGCAGCGTTGGATGACCAGAACATTTCTGGAGTAGAGAACACAAGGTACCAGCTACCCTCTCCACACTACATGAACTTTGACAGAAAGATTTATTGGACTGAATCCAGCTGACTCTAGGAGAAGACTTGATCGGGACATCCCAAGTTAACACAAAGCAAAACCAACCTGTTTGGGATTTCCGCCAAAGAAATGGATGTTGTCTTGTACCCACTGCAGCGCCATCCTCTGGTCCAGCAGGCCCACATTGCCAGGAGCCTCAGAGGAGCCGTGAAGAGCAAGGAAACCAAAGGCACCAATCCGGTAATTCATGGAAACCACAATGACTGTCTCACTGTGAGCTAGGTAACGGCCATCGTACACATCCAATGAAGAAGAGCCACTGTAGAACCCTGAAAATATTAAATACAACAGTTTAGAATTAGTCCGTTATTGCAGTTTCTTTTAATTTAAGAATATAGTTGACGTGTACCCATTTTGATGGACACTGTTTTTCACATTCTAGGATCTTCTAGATGGTGGTGTCTCACTTTGCTCTATCTTTACTTGATAATTTAAAACGTCTCTGCATTTCCCCAGGAATACCATGAAGGGAAGTAGGTAATGCTAACTGAGTACCAGCACTGGAGGAATGAACCACGTCTAGCCTAAAGTCTGACTGAAGTACCTCCGCCGTAGATCCACACCATGACTGTGAGATTGTGAGGTCTGAGTGAGGAGGGCACCCAGACATTGAGGTACAGGCAGTCCTCACTCATGTCCCTGTTAGGGTTCCACATCTCGGTGCCATGGAAGCCGGGGAATGACGTGTCCACGAACTGGTAGCAGGCGTTAGGGTAGGAGTTAGCCTCATACACCCCCGACCACCCATGCTTGGGTTCTGCAGGACGGAAGCGCCGCTTCCCAATCGGCGGCTCGGCAAAAGGGATGCCCAGGAAAGCAGTGACGTAGCTTCGTTCCGGCACCGGTAAGCGGATGCCGCGAACTCGGCCGTTGCGCGTTTGCACAGTAAGGTCGGCCTCGCTCTGGGAGAAGCATCCGGGGAGGATGAGAAACAGGAGAAAGGCCGAGGGGAGGAGGAGAAGACCGGGGGACTGCATGATTGGCGACGAAGACGGTCTGTGTGGCTGGAGCTGTGGTTGGGATTCTGTCTCCAATTAGGGAGGGCAGTTTTCTGGTCTGCTTCCCCTCAGATCTGTGGAAAGACGAAGATAGAGAAAGTAATGTGATTATGCTGAAGGAGAGTGATGAAGAAGAAACTGAAAAGGCAAACCTGCAGCAAAGGGCGCAGGCTAGTATTGAACCTGTATCAGTGTGGTGAGGGCTAGAGCCTTTAGTTTAATCTACATTTTAAACAAAACCATACATAGAGAAACCAATATAGCTGAATCAGCTGTTTTAACTCTTAGATAAATAATTGTTAAGTTTCACATAGTGTATATGCTCAATGCTCTTCCCTATCCCTTTAATAGTAATTCCAGGCATGCCGTATCAATAAAGCAGCTCTACATTTAATATTTTGAATGCTTGTGCTCTCCATTTGCTATCAATGTTTCTCCAGACATTTTTATTTGGAGGGGTGGGGGCTCGGAGTGGTCGGTTGGCGGTTTTCCGCTAATTCTGCTAGTCACTAGTGGTAGTGTGTCTCACATGAGAATTGTAAACGAGTGACCATATAGAGGCACAAATGACATGCCGTCATGTAAATAACACAAATAAGATCAATAATATAAGGCTACTCAGTTTTTTTAGGAAACAAAATGGAAAATAAAATTACAACAGGGCCACGGGTTGCCGCTGGGGGGGATGGGGCTCCTAATATAATGGTAGAGGAAACAGTGGCTATCATTCTTGCTTGTGTTGTCCATCAATATTATGTATTCATGTTTGTATCATGTAGGCACGTCCCAATTGGTTTCTGGAGGTTGGTATAAAGCCTTGATACCAGATGAAAACAAAGATTTTCTTTGTTTTTAGTGGAGACTGGCTAGAGTCAAAGTTTACTGTACTTTACTGTGGAAAATGAAGTCAGTCAGTAAGCCGTAAAGCTGAATGCACAAAGCGTCACATCTTACTTGCTGCCTGTAGTGCTGTGTAGCCGCTGACCCATCAAAGTGTCAGCATGGACACCGGGGAAGAGAAAGGGAAGCTCTATGGGAAGGCCAGCTGGCAGAGGCATCGTATCAGTGTGTATACCACTTACTGACTTATAGAGTTTGTACACCTCTTCATGGCATTTAGAAAAAGATATTGAAATGCAGATGAAAGTAATGGGTATTATGAAACTGCGGTAAACGTGCACACACCTCCACACAACCTTGCAGAGTGTGGCTGAAGGGCCCACTTCAACTTCAACTCCACTACTCTGTGGGTGTGTGCACCAACCACAGTCAAAGAGGCACACAGAAATTCATACATTCACCACATACACCAATCAGCCACAACATTATGACCACTGACAGGAGAAGTAAATAACATTGACCATCTTGTGACAACTCAGTGTTCTACTGGGAAACTTCTGGACCTGGCATTCATTGGTGTGGATGTTACTTAGAGATGTAGCACCCACCTAGACCAGACCAGGCACCCCCACCCCATAGCAATGAAAAAATCATGAAGAACAGCACAAGGTGTTGACCTGGCCTCCAAATTCACTAGATCCCAAACTGATCAAGTACCGGTGGGATGATCCACAGAGGCCCCTCCCCTCAAAGGCCCCTCCACGAAAAATGTTCCGTTGTCAGACACCACAGGACACCCTCAGAAGGCCCATGTCCATTCTCTGATGAGTCCCCACAAGGGAGACCTGCACAATATTAGGACATAATGTTATGCCTGATCAGGGTATACAAAGACCAGAGAAAGATGAAAACAATGTTAGCTAACTGCTAGGGTCCAGCTCTCATACCTTGCACACTGTTCGTGGCTGTGGGCTGCAAACCAAATGTTCAGGAAATCTGTAGGAATGCCCAACGTTAATACTCATCATGGAACTGACTTCGGTATCCAACAGTGTTTGTTGTTGTTGGTTTTGTTTTTTGGAGACGAATAAAGTTGGTAGTACTGATCAACGATCACCTACTACCAACTCACTGAATATCCACATTGGATAATTGACAAACATCTGTTAAGTTCTTCCACACAGCAGACATGTTCAGTCATGTCATCTTTGGTAGCTTTGATGCTAGCCAATCGTGACTACAACAGAAGGACTACAACAGAAGAGGAAGAAGAAATCATTTTGATGCTACAGGGATGTGGTTCTGGTTCATGACAGACCTAAACTAAATAACTAGAACAGATCGGACTTGCCTGGAACCGACTACCGATCATTGTCTGGATCTCCATAGTCATGAAGTCATCTGTTTGGGTAAGGCAATAAGATGGATGAGCCGTGCCTGGTTTTAATACTTGGACATTTGGGACGTCTCTGTGGGACACATCAAAGGTAATCTCCTGTTTATTTTTTAACTCGTAGTGGAAATAAAGTCCCTAGCCCCATTGACCATATTTATGTTGTGTTTGTGTGACTACAATGTGTGTGTGCCAAAAAGAAAGTTGGCACGACAGAAATAGACTCGCTATACTGTATACAAGTCAGAGGCAGTGTTCACAAATAGCGTTGATACACACAAATGCGACGCACACACACACACACGCGTTTGTATGACTATCTTTATGAGGACCCTTATCCTAATCCTACCTAATGAGGCCTTTACCCTAAAATCAACTTTTAACCAAGTTTGCACAAATTTCCTCACTCTGATGGTGCAAAACTCAAACTGGTCCTCAGAAAGATAGCTGTATGGGAGCACATACACACACACACACAGCTGCCTCCTATCCCTTACGACACCTCTCAGCTGATTCTGTCACTCTGACAACCTTACATTGCGAAACATAAACACAGGTCTTGCCTGCCCGTCGGGAGAAAGACAACTGTCCCCGAGCATTATTGCATTTATAGCCAAACACAAAATGAGGTGCAGCATTGGAAGCGTTCACTGACGGCTGTAGATTTTAGTCTTGGTTCAAAATCACAGTCATGTACTGAACTACACACAGTCGCCTGAAAAGGTATTCTAACCTCTTCAATTTTTAACTTCATTGTATTGTAGATTTTAAATGACAACAATCCTCAATCACCCGTGATCCCAAAGTGTGGCGCGGCACATTTATGTAACCCAGACCTTTGTGGATGCTTTTTGATTGTTCTCAAGGTCTTCAGAAAACAGGTTCAGGATGCCCAGTCTGGCAAGGTATATGCACCGATCAGCTACAACATTAAAACCACTGACAGGAGAAGTCAATAACATTGACCATCTTGTGACAATACAGTGTTCTGCTGGGAAACTTCTGGACCTGGCATTCATTGGTGTGGATGTTACTTTGACATGTAGCACCCACCTAGACCAGACCAAGCACCCCCACCCCATAGCAATGACACTCCTTGATGGCAGCAGTCATCCCCAGCAGGATTTAGGAACAACTAAAAAAAAAAAAAAAACATGAAGAACAGCAGAAGGTGTTGACCTGGCCTTCAAATTCACTAGATCCCAAACTGATCAAGTATCTGTGGGAATATCCACAGATCCCCTCAAAGGCCCCCCCTAAAAACACTCTGTTGCCAGGCACCACAGGACACCATGGCATCAGAAGGCCCATGTCCATTCTCTGATGAGTCACAACTGTTTTGGAGTCACAAGGTGGTCATAATGTTATGCCTGATCGATGTAGGGTGAAGCTGCCACCTATCGGGCCAGAAACTTGAACAATGGCATGGACCAATTGTGTTTTGTCCTCTTCTTCTTCAGCTTCATTCGCGTTTTCCCTTCGGAGAAAGCAGACAGTGAATGCATCCATGTAAAGGTCAGAATCCATGATGAAAAAGGGATAGATTTGTAATTGTCTTTGCTCTTGCCATTGCGCTTGTCCCCGCCCTCCTCTAAGGCCTTCTTTTTTTCCTCTTTGTTGTTTTGCAGCTTTGGCGTCAAAATGCAACATCACTGGACCAGTCTGGTTCTCCTCTTCATCCTCTTTTGGGAATTTTGGCATTTTCTGCCCTCGTAAAATGACTTATTTCACTTTAGATTCTGCTTTCTCTCCACAGCGTTACTGCTGCTTTGATAAATTCCCGATTTCTGGCTGAGGATCATAAAGACAGAAGATGCATGCTTTAACTACACATAAAAAAAAAAGTTTATGGGGTTAAAGATTAAAAAAATAAACTTTGACAGCGCTAGTAAATAAGCCAGAATTGTGAAAACGACTGCTTGTGTAGTGTATTCATCCAGATGCTCTCAATGGTACCAAAACTGTCACCGTTGCTGCAAACAATACTGGAAGCTGTGCAGACCACTGTTCAAAAATAGATAGAAAATAAATAGATGCTATTAAAACTACAGATTTATCAGCTTTAGAAGTGCTGACAGGTCTATTTTTGAATCCTGGACCGAATGAGGCTTGTGGATTCCCTGTGCTTCCAGTGTTTTTGGGTTGCAGACTTCTTCCGTCACGGATTCACTACTATTACTACAACATGCACTCTCTAGTTTCCTCTTTACAGTATATCGCTTTGTGCCATCCCAGACAACTGCCGTGCGTTTGTGCCATCCGTATCATCGCTGACAGCTGCAGAGTCTCACAACATCATTTTCGTCATGGAATGAAGAGGGAGACACTGACTGGAGAGGCTTGGGCCTGGGTTAGGAGAAAGTATGTCACTTCTCAAATTAGCCTGGGGAATTTGTGTATGAAGTTCACAGGAGGATTGGTTTCACTGGGGGTGAGTGTAAGTCATGTGTCTCAGGATAAAGCACTGGGGAGGGAAGTCGAAACCAGTGTAAAAATATATAATATATAATACAGAGCTGTTGAAAGCATTTGCGCCTGTCGGAGTTTTTTACATTTCTGCATAAAAATGACTCAAAGCTTGAGCGGATTTTCGTGACAGTAGACAAGAGGAACCCAATCAAACAAATAAAACAGAAATATTACACTTTGGCATTTGTTCATGCAGGAAAATGAGCCAATATTACATATATGTGAGTTGCACTTCTAGGATTACAAGTTAATTTCAAGGTCAATTTAAGAGTCCTTCTGTTCAGAAGTGTTTCCAATGAATAGAAAGAGACTCTGGTCAGGGATTTGTCTCAGTCTAATCTTCACAACACATGTTTGTGGAAGTGTATGATGGCAATGGACAAAGGAGCTTTCTGAGGAGCTCTGAAAAAGAGTTGTTGTTGCTCACCAGGCTGGAAAAGGTTCCAAAACCATCTCTAAAGAGTTTGGAATCCAAAAATAATCCACAGTCAGACAGACTGAAGTCGACTGTTCCCCTCCACAGGAGTGGTCCACCAACAAAGATCACTCCATAATAGTCTGAGAGGTCTCAATCGAACCCAGGGGAACTTCTAAGCAGCTAAAGGCCTCTCTCACATTGGCTAATGTTCATCAGTGTTGGTAGTGGAAGATCGTTATCCAATACTATCAACTTGATTTGTATACGTCAAGTCCACTCAGACAAAGGCTTCAGTCTAGTCTGATCATTTGTCACAGTTATTTATTTTAGGTCTTCCATAAACCAACACCACGTCCCTGTAGTGTCAAAACATCTTCTTCTTTTTAAGACAGTTGGCTAGCATCAAAGCTAAATCGAAGAAGATGAGGAACCAAAATCACTCCAACATGTCTGCTGTGTGGAAGAATTTAAATCTGGAAAATGAAGTCATTCAGGCAGAAATTTGCAAATTACGCAAAGTGGATGTTTGGCGAGGTGGTAGTAGGTGATCGTCATTCAGTACTACCAGTTTGCTTCAACATCAGAAAAAGGGATACATCCCAACATCAACAACGACAAACACTGAACGCTGCGTTTAAAAAAAGTTTCCTGGAGACAGCATCAAGAAGAAAAATATTCCAGACATAGGTTTTCTGGAGGCAAGGTACGAGCTACCCTCTCCACACTACATTAACTTTGACAGAAATATTTATTGGACTTAATCAAGATGCATGGTGCACACATGATCTAGGAAAATACAAGACGTCCAAAATCGGATCAGGCCGATTAGGATCTTGTGTTGTCTGAGGTCACCTTTCTCCCCCAAAAATTAAGTCTGGCAATCTAATCTGTCCGTGTTTGGGTGCACAGAAAAGGTTCAAATTCAGAAAGAAATTTCTTAGAGAGACGCAACTCAAGTCAAATCCAATCATGACACAACAGTTTGGACTCAATCAGACACAGGACATGTTTTTTGTTGTTGTTGGATGCGTTGATAAGGAAACGTGCACAAACCACAGTGTGAGAGCCAGAGACGAAAAATGCGGAGTCAGCTTTCTCTTTGGCAGAACAAACACGCATTCATTTACATGATTTGATTAATCAGTAGCTCTCGGAAAGCGGTCGCAGTGATTGCACCGAGAATGAATAAAATAAACCCACAGCCAGGAAACAATAATTATTGCCAAAAAGCAATGCCACTGGTCCAGACATAATGATGCTTAGTCACAGCCATTTAGAGATATTCAATTTTTTATATTAATACTGTTGTATATTCTATTCTAATTTTTTTAAAAAAGCATTTAGGTTTACTGTGTATACGGCTATGCACATGGAACCCATCTCAAAACAGCATAATAACCTAACGACGACTCCAGATGTTTATCTTTGTTTGAGTGCAAAGGACTCTAACCCCCTAGTGAACAAATCCTAAACGGTCCACTCAAGCCGTAACCGTACATTTATCCAAGTGCCCACCATTATACAAAACAAAAAAAAAGTAATCCTGTCGGATAGTTAAAAGAATTATTGCCAGTTTTTACTTAATAGCCTTGATCTGCACGTATGCGTCTTTCCCATGGTGTCAAACATACGGCAGGAATACGGGAATTTTTTCAATAATAGTAACTGCTGTTCTGAATTTGTCCACTAGGAGTCGTACTAGTTTAGTAAGAGCTGAGACTCAGAAGTAAACAGCAGGTGGCAGCAACGTGCAGAAATTTTACTTATTTTTCTTAAGAAACATACGGCCCACGGGCCAAAATCAGGCCCCCAAGAGGATCCAGTCTGGTCCGTGCGATGAATTTGCAAAGAAGAAGAACTTTACAACAGAAGTAACTGCTATTCCTAATTTGTCCACTAAGGGTTGAGTAGGGGACATAATGCGACAACTAAGACTCAGAACTAAACAGCAGGTGGCAGCAATGTGCATAAATTTAACATATTTTTCTTAAGAAACACTCACACCATGTCAAACACACGGCCCACAGGCCTAAATCAGAACCCCCAGATGATCCAATCTGGCCCGTGGAATAAATTCGCAAAGAAGAAGTAACTGCTATTCCTAATTTGTCCACTAGGAGTCGTATGAGTTTAGTAAGAGCTGTGGACTTAACGGAACACAGCGGGTGGCAGCAATGTGCAGAAATTTAACTTACTTTTCTTAAGAAACATATGGCCCACAGGCCAAAATTTGGCCCCCAAGAGGCACCAATCTGGCGCCCCACGGGCCAGACTGGATCATCTGGTGAGCTAAACAGCAGGTGGCAGCAATGTGCAGAAATTTAACTTATTTTTTTTTTAAGAAACATACAGCATATGATCTCCTGATGATCCAATCTGCCCTGTGGGATGAATTTACAAAGAAGAAGTAACTGCTATTCCTAATTTGTCCACTAGGGGTCTAAGTACTTTAGCAGGAGTTGCGGACATAACGCGACCCAGAACTAAACAGCAGGTGGCAGCAATGTGCAGAAATTGTACTTGCAAACTTCAGGTGCGGCCCCTGAGCCAAAACGAGGTCGCCACCCGCTAAATTAACTAAAAACCAAATAAATAAACAAATAAAGTGCTAATGGTGGTTCGCGGTTGGATGTAGGCCCACGCACCGAGGTGCCATTCCTCTTGCCGCTCCACAGTTGACATCATCCAGGCATATTCCACAAAAACTGTGCTCATAAGCAAGGCAGCCAAGAGAGAGAGAGAGAGAGAGAGAGAGAGAGACGGCCCGTAACCATGGCTACCGCTCAACCATTAATTAAAGATCACTCAGTGACCGTGCACGAGATAAACAAGGCTTCCGTCAATTAGTGCGCGACATGCACGAGTCCGCAGCGCGCGCAGCATCATTTTTAATGCAGATATTATGAAAAAAAAATAAAAAATACTAAAATAAAATAAATAAAATATTAAGACTGAATTATTTTCTGCGTTTTTATTTTTACGAATTTATTTATTTATTTATCCACCTGCGCATCCATATAATGCTCAAAACGTGCATTCACAGGTGCAAACCAACATCTTGCGCCAGTGTCGCTGTTCTTACCCGGATAATCATGCGAAGAGACGCCGAGACGACGACTTGCTTGCAGGAGAGGAGAGTGAGGAGAGAGGAAAGGAGGCGGAGGAGGAGGAGGAGGAGGAGGGGGGCCGGTTATTTTTCTTTTCCCTTATGCTCGCTCCGCCTGGACAGCAAACAAGGCAAAAGGGGGACAAGGCAAAAAAATAATGAATTGAATGTTTCCCCCTCCAAAATGAAGAGGAGGCGTCGGCGCGCTGTCGGTGAGTGTCTCCTCCAGGTCTCCTCCCAGCAGCAGCAGCAGCAGGAGCAGCAGGAGCAGGAGCAGGAGCAGCCACTTTACCAAATACTCGCTCGGCCGGACCGTACAGCTGCGACGATAGGGGGAGACTGCTTCTAATAAATACCGCTTGTAAACATGGGACTGACAAATTCTCTCGCGAGATCACAGCGACTCTCCTCTCTACACTTGTGTGTGTGTGTTTATGTATGTATGTGTGTGTGTGTGGAAAAACCATAATGGCTAATTTCCTTCAGCCAAGGCTTTGACAATGCTTATTCAGCTCACTCTCTGATTCTGAGGAAAGAAATGAGTGAATGTTATTTCTAAATATTACGAATTATATGTTATTAATACTGCAAATACCTGCTGCTCCATACAGACAGTGGAACGATTCAAGATGGAGCACAGAGGAGGTTAAAACATTATTATTTTTATTTGTGCAGATCATCTAACAATAAAACTTTAGAGCAGGGGTCTCAGTTTAACTCAGGGGGCCACATTCTGCTTAATTTGATCCCAAGGGGGCCGGACCAGTATCGTCATAGCATAAAGACCTGTAAATAACTTTGATTTTACAAGAACATTTCATGAACAAGCTGAAATCTCTTAAGTAAAATCATTTGAGACACGTTGCTGCCTTCTGCAGTTCAGTTTTCCGTCTCAGCGTCGTGTTACGTTACGCAACTTTTACTAAAACACCTCCCCAGGAATGTGACTACGCGTCGCGGCGACGCAGACCACAAGAGCTGTGATTGGTCAGCTTGGTATTAGCATGTTTGCGCTTTAGTATTTCCAGGTTTTTCTCCATTTCCGCAATTTTCTAATTGATTGTTTTGGATCAATAAAGATGAAACACATTCTTCAGTCTTTGGCAAAATTTTGCTGAAAGTTTCAGTCTCCGTTATTGCAAGTGAAACAGGAAGTGGATACAAAAATTAACCTGACTGACAAAGGAAGACACAGCGCCGACTAGTGTTTGGGTGGAGTTGTTACAGAGCGAGACAGATTGACAAACCTACAAGTAAAACATACAGGTATATGTAGGTTACGGCGTCTACGTTCTGCAGTACCTTAAATTAGCCTTTAGTGGACAAATTAGGAACAGCAGTTACTTTTATTGAAATAATTTGCTTGAATTAGAATCTGCAGTTGTCATTATTTATAGGTTATTATGTCACTGCTCCATCCCTGGCTTAATACACATATACATAGCCACACACACTTGGCAGGGGTGTCAAACATAAGGCCTGTGGGCCAAAATTGGCCCACCAGAGGGTCCAACCTGCAAAGTGTGAAAATTACAACGGCTATTCCCAATTTGTCCACTAGGGGGATGCACAATTCCACCTAAAACTTTTGTTATTCTTATTTTTCTTAAGAAATTTCAGGTTGTTCAAAAACATCAGGAGTTATTTTTACGTTATAATGCTGTAATGTTACTCGTCCGGCCCCTGAACTAAAATGAGTTTGACATCCCCTGGCTTAAGGCTCCAACACACTTTTAATCCAACACACTTATTTGTCAATTTCAACGAATATCTCGTCACACAGTCTGCTAGCTGACGAAAAAACTCAAACGATGACGTGGCACACTGCTAGCCCTCGGACATGAGCTCCATTTATTCTGGCAACTGGCAAATTTAAACAAGAAGAATAAGAAGAAGCAACAACCAGCATGTAATTTAGTTGCACGGTCAGATTAACACACTGTGACTTTTAAACTAGCCAAAGTTGCTCTAGCATTGCTGAACAGACGTAGTAATGATGATTAAAACAAAAATATACACCAAAAACGTGACACATACCTCTCCCTCCGGAGAATTGTACAAAAGGGGAGGGGTGTAAAGAATACATAGGGGCCACCACAGAAGAAGGAATCACTGTCTATCCCTTTGTACACTTTCAATTTGATCTCAGGCGAGAGGGAAGAGGGAAAACGTCCCGTAGAGCTTGGGTACATTGGTGAGGCTGTGACAGCTGTGCTGACTCTCACCAGAGACCGTCCAGAGTTATGGCCCTCAAATGGATTATTTGGATCGGTGCTCTCGAAAGGCTGCATCTCATCTGCATGAAGCAACCGAAGAAGGGATGTGATCTGAGGGGAGGGGGCTCTGTGGATCATCCCACAGATACTTGATCAGTTTGGGATCTGGTGAATTTGGGACCAGGTCAACACCTTGTGCTGTTCTTCATGTTTTTTTTTTTTAGTTGTTCCGAAAGCGTTTTTGTGGTTGCACTCTGCTGGGGATGGCTGCTGCCATCATGGAGTGTCATTACTATGGGGTAGGGGTGTCTGGTCTGGTCTAGGTGGGTGGTCTAAGTAATATCCACACGAATATCAGGTCCAAAAGTTTCCCATCAGAACATTGTGTTGTCACAAGATGGTCAATGTTATTTACTTAGATAAATTTCGTTTATCCTTATTTTTTGGGTCTACTAGGAAACAGTTTGATATCTTTACATTTAAATTAATTTGTTGTAATTGTATGAACTAGCTAGACGTTAATGTGAGGTTGGTGCATTACGAAATTAAATTAATTTGTATTAAAGAGAAATGCCATTACATTTTCCATTTCATTTAACATGTTCTGTAGCAGGTTTTGCACATTTTTAAAACTTACAACAAAAGTTTTGTGTTCTGACTTAATCTGGTAACCATAGCGACGACTCTCTTGACCCCAGCTCTGACTCTGACCTTAACCTAACCCTGACCTTAACACAAACTTAACCCACAAATCGGCGTCCTTCTAATTGTGGACACAGCTTTTGTCTCCCATTGCACCAGCTGTACCCGATTAACTGGTCTTGAGTCAAGTGTGTGTCCCTGAAACTAGATTAGTCGCAAACACACACACACACATACATACATACCTTCCCTGCACCGGTATATGCACAACTGTTGGCTTTTATTGGACACCAACTGTTGTGCCAATAATCCCAAAAGCTGTGAGTCCTCAAATAACCACAATAAAATACGCAATGGTTAGCAAATAGTTATTGTAATAGAGGAAAAAAAAAAAGTACGATTAATAGATTTTTAACATGTTGCTGGACAGTTGTTGCACCATTGGATGCACAAACCTATGAGGACACAAGCCTGGCTTTGTTTCTACAGAATCCCGCAAAATAAAGAAAACCCAAAGAGGAGAAGATGAATACACTTCATCGTGGGTGAACTCCAGTAAATGCTAGCTACATTACCATTTTCTTTTAGCCATAACTCGTGGTGACCCACTACAATGGAGTCTGAGTTAGCTTTAGCTATAGTTAGCTAGTTGATGTTAGAAAAAAATGTTGGATTGGATTTATGGTTTATCAACTTAACCTAACGGTGTAGTTACAGCCCTAAAATATTGACTACAACGTCCCTGAAAGTAACGTTCAATCTAACATTGGCTAACATTTTATCACAAGTGTTAGCTAATTAGCATTACTGACCCATCCAGATCAAAAGTACATACAACCGTCTGTACGCTTTCCTCCCGCAGGCAGTGTAAGTTGAGGGAGATGTAAATATGGACGAATAAGAACATCGGTCTAGTCACTAATGCACCTTTAAATTGTTCCTCAGTTTGTCTGTAGCCTGTGATTGTTGCTAACAGAGACGTTTATCAGCAATATAAAACAAAGTGAAGCTTAGTTAGAAGCTAAACCGCTGCAGTCGACGGACAAAAACAAATGGATTAAAGTGCTTTCACACGACATCAGTTACTTCTCAGTCTCCTACATGCAACTACATCGTATAACACTGCATTGCTATTAGCCCTGCTGGGAGCTACACTCTGTTGTTGTAGAAGCTAATCCACATGCTGCTGCTTTGTCCCTGGATGTGCTTTGATCTGGAAGCGCTTTGCAGTTTTGGAGGCGTTCTGTTTATAGCTTTGTTCCAGTGTTAACAACCATTTTTGATTTCGCCTACCATACACAACGTCGACTCATTCCAAGAACTACATTATGGACAGTTTTAGTTTGCTAAATGCTAATCCATTACACACTCTACTGTACACTGTTTAAACATGTGTCAATACAAAGTCATGTCGTATTCTTCCTCCTCATTTGTAGCCATGGGCCTTGTGGCAGCTGCCTTTTGGCCGGCTGTCGTCAGCCTGAGCTTAGATAGGCAAATGCCCCTTATCTAATCCATTGACAGAATATATTCAAACAACATTCTAGTCCCGTCTCGTTAACATTTAGTTTTTATCATCGGCTATTAGTTTTAGCTTGTCGACATCTCCTCTAGTCTGAATCATCTTCTTTCACTTCCTTTGCAATTTGTATTCAGTATCTTCATATTGTGTTATAACGAATATTCTTGTATTTAATTTGTGTTGTTCTGTACAGAAAGCGTAAAGTAAGTTTCTTTTAGAATTATGTCAGGAATATTTAGTGTTGTTTATTAAATTTGTGTGTGTGTTGGGCCCCACTCATTGTTTTCATCTTGTTTCAGAAGCTGAGAGCCTAAAGTGGTGAAGGCGGCATCTCCTGCACTGTGCGGGTTCAGATTTTTTAAAGTCGACTGTTATGTGATGAAAGTTATGTCGACACCGACTAGTCTCTGATGACATCACTAATAAAAACGTAGTGGAAAGTAATGAAATCTATAACCTTGACCTGAATACATCTGCTGAGAACAGACAGCTCATGTGCTACATACTGTGAACTGCAGATATGTATAGCCTGTTTAAAAACAGGCATCACCTCAGCACCTACAGTAGCATTTAATGGTACTCCACGCATGTTGTTAAAGGTTTAAAACTCTAATAACTTCAAATAGTTTATGTTCAGTCTCCTTCTCTCTGTTACCACAGGACATTTGGTGTAGTTGTTTTTTACTGACTGCTGTACAGAGATTTTGGACCGTTCCTCTGCTAGCGTTAGCATTAGCCTTTTCAGATGCATTGCAGTAGTACTTTAGTTGTATTTCAGGACTGACATGTCACGGTAGTATCGGCTTCATCTATAGTGAAGTATTTCCACAAACTTGATAAACTGCTGCTAGTTTGCTGCAACAACCCACTGGGCTCCTTACCTTATCCTCTTCTCGGAGGCGTCCATGTTGTTATTGTCACATGATCAGTGACTAGTCCACGCGATACTTAAAGCATGAAGTCAACAAACCCACAAGTCAAATAATAACCCTCATCTCCAACGCTCAGCCGCAGCTTTGATGGGTATGTGGGTGGAACCTCATCTCACTGATAACAGTTACAAGTCATACAGGTTTCTGTTGGGTAACATCCAACAAAATGCTAGCTCCTCCTCTTGTCCTTTAGAACTGAAGACTTGAATGAAATCTTCAAGAAACTCTACAAGTCCAGTTGTCTTTCTTCAGCATTTGTGGATATAACATGATCTGGATGACTAAGAACCTTCACACGCTCCTGCCTGTTGGCATTTATTTATTTATTTATTTGATAGGGACAGTACACTTTAATGAACATCTATTCACATCTATTCAGACAGCAATAGACATAAATATGCCGGATTATAGCAACAATGCTAATTTGCATCCGCAGTCCCTAGGCAGGTAACACAAAAACATGATAAGACATAGGACAGGACAATAGATCACAATAAGAGAATAAAAGTCAATGATTGCAAGACCGGTTTGCTTTCAACCAGTACTTGAGGTAAGTTTTGAAGGTTTGTAATGTGAGACACTCCCTCCCTTATGGAGACTCTTCCAGATCTTACTGGCCTTTGCAGAAAGAGCATTTTGTCCAAAGGCTGTTTTTCTGTGTGGGACCTCACAGTCCCCTCTAGAGGTGACCCTGATCCGCGCAGTCCCAGACATGGGAGGTGGGGCAAGTCCATGTAACACCTTGTACATCAAACAAGCAGATTTAAAATTTTTAAAATTCTCAAAGTTGTACTTTTTTAAAGATTTTTTAAAAATGTGTAGTGAAATTGGTTTCCTTCCTATCAGAGACCTTTAATGATTTTTTTTTATAGAGTGATTCTGTGATTGTGCATGTATTTACACCTGCCAGCAACCAACATGTTGTACCATATTCAATGTATAACAATCCTGACTGCAGGGTTTGGCTTCATGCATTGGGTTGTGTCATAGGGCCACAGTGCGTTTGACCAATGTTAGCAATATTCAGCAAACCAGAGCTGTA
This sequence comes from Chelon auratus, assembly GCA_030220025.1. Taxonomy (NCBI): domain Eukaryota; kingdom Metazoa; phylum Chordata; class Actinopteri; order Mugiliformes; family Mugilidae; genus Chelon; species Chelon auratus. Next base: position 4,691 of record JASGAT010394946.1, on the reverse strand, counting down.
ATTGAGACGACAACTGCAATAATCAGAAGAATGCCCATCCCCTGCATAAACCCACAGTGCAGCTGAATATAGGCCGACTGTCTTTTCCAAGGTTGGTGGAATATTGAACGCTGCAAAAAGGGGGGGGGNGGCATGAAGGAGAGGAAGGTGGTACTGCAAGAGAGAGAGAGATTTTAATCAACTTAAGTGCCTCAAATCTGACCTGTCCCACCTCTTTCCTCTCGTAAAAAGACATGCATGCACACACACAGACACAGAGAAGCAGAAGCACATCCACAAACACACACATCTATCTAGGACATTATGCTGCCATGCAGGGAATCTGTCAAACGAGCAGTTAAGACATCAGCGGGTAAACGGCAGTTTGCTGAGCCTCCCCAGAGGTCCTTACATTACATCTGTTACGTTATGTTGGTGAGGTAAAGGGAGGCGAAATGGCTTTAATAAAAACCTGCAAAACCAGGAAGACAAGGCGCTGCAAGGTAGGCAGGTAGAATCCAAAAATAATAAACAAAAGCAAGACGAAAACTCAAGAAACCAGGAATGATGAGGAGTAGGAAGGAAACCTCTTTCTAAGCCTGAGCCATTCTTTCAGTTTGAGTAACATCAGCAAAGGTCCCAAGGAAAGAAAATCCTCTTGAGTGATTAAAACATTGACCTTGCATGTAAAAAAATAATTACTTCTTGAGAAGTCCGTCAAGTAAGTCAATTGAAGTTCAGCAAATGGAGTGCAGAGCTTGCAAGAAACCCCCCTAAAACCCCCACCAAAGAATGCTCAAGCCAAGGGACTGCTGCTAGCTGCCTAATGTATTGAGTCCATCATCCATATTGAGCAGAACTGACCCGGGTCCTTGAAAGGAGGATGGAGGATGTTCTCTGAATGTGAGATGAACAGAAACACAAAGGGCAACGAGGGCCAAACAAGGGCAAGACAAGGGCGAGACAAGCGAGTCTGCAAAGATTTCATGAAACAAAAGGGGAGGCAACATGAAGGTATATAAAAGCAGGACCTGGTGGAGGAGTATCTGGAGAAGAATGCATGCCGACTCCACCAGGCTCCACCTTGTCGACAACTTTGCTGCATCCATCTGGTCACTCTCGTTGTCCTTCCTTGTGGAAGCTACTAAAGATACAATGAGTGAAAGGGACTATACCCAAAGCATGGCGCAAAGCGTAGGGAGTTCTGATTCACCCCCATCTGATTCGATAGCTGTTCTAGCTGAACACCTACCAAGAGAGAAGCGACCCAACTGATAAAAGCATGCTAAAAACCAGGGATCGCAGGGTTGTCGACACACCAGAGTAGTAAACTCCACATTGCTAAAAAGAGAAAAGAGCTAACTTTACCGTAACCTCTACCCTCCAGCTACCTTCAAAGACTAAACAAACATGGCCCCACAACGTTTGTACTCGGCAAGAGTTTGGCTCTTAATAATACCGCACACACACACACGGCAGCTCTCAGAGAATTAAGACGTCACTGCAGCACCACTGGTTGTATATTACTTAATCAATATGGTCTGCTATAGAAGTGCAGACAATGTTAATCTATCTATCTGTCTGTCTATCTATGCTTTGGTTATTAAACAATGAAAGGCTTCTTATTTCCCACTGGCAGGAGCTGATAAGTAATTGGACTGCACCGGGCAGACTGCACAGACACCGCACAGGGCTGCACGGCGGTGACAATCATCACTGATGCACTCCAAGCAACTGGGCGGTCATGCACCTCGGACTCCTGCTGCAACCCTGGGAGGGGCTGCTTGCAGATGTTCCCAGATGACGTCTGTTTAAATTATATCGAGGCTTGAAGTTGAAGTGCATGATTAAGGGTGTGGCCGCCGGGACTGAGAGGTGGGTGCTGTCGTTAGCTAGCTGGATAGCTAGCTAGCTAGCTAGCAGCCTGAGACGAGCAGCTTGCCGCGTCGAGCGTTCACGGTTGATCTCTGTGATCTCCGAGGCTTTTCGTTAAGATCTTCAGCGACGCACAACCAAGCGGAGTCGAACTGGCCTTCATCCAGGAGGCAGTGAAATAGCTTTCTCGAGCTAATCCCTAATGGTGTTGAGCAGGCCTCGCGATGCTGAATCAGACCTATTATCTAATTGCAACTGCAGCAACACTGACTCGGCATAACTCATCAATCTCTCCCGTCCTCGTTCTCTTTCCCTTTTCCTTCTCATACCTGCTGTGTAATTTGTTTTTTCCTCTCTCTCCCTGCCCAAGACACTCAACACGATCACTGTGCACATCGCATTTGCCTCCTATCGCCATTTTATCACCGTCTGTTTTTACGTTTTAACACTTGTTCATTTAATGACAGTTCCCTCCCCTCCTGTCAAGGACGTGGTCAACCTAACTGGACAAGAAACGGGGAGGACGCTGTAGGATGTCGTATACCAATACGGGGTAAAACTAGATTGTTATGCGTTCATTTTGCAATAACTCAAGTATGTTAAAATTTTAATACCAAAAACAACAAAATCTGTCCATCGAGTGATGCAAAAAAGGCAGAGTGTGCATACAGGGTAGGTTATTAAACAAATCAACTCTTGTGCAGAGTCGTCTCAAGCTTGGTGACTCTATTTCAGGCTGGTTTTAGTGAAGAAGATTCGATCCAGTTGCCCCTACCCTGGCAAATAAGCGCCAGTCACGCCTTTGTTAATAATTCTTTGTTAATCCTCATGTTTGGATGTTCAGATGTATGAAATAGTCCGCTCTCTCTGGGTGGGTTGGAGGAGGTCAGTGCCGGTTTCCCTGCACATGTTTAGAGGGTAAGTTGTAAATCTTTGGGGAGAATACACCTCATGTACCATACTGCTGTGTCCGCACATTCAAACTATCAAATCTCATTTGCTGACACGACGGTTTGGATTAAATGTTTATTGCGTCAATTTTGGCCACGATTACAGTTCTATCTGAGAGCGCAAGGCAGTGGATGGTCAACACTAAAGTGACATCTTGCTCAAATAAAAACAAGACACCAGCGACCCTCAGTGGCTCCATACTGACACTACACATACAATCAGCGGGCATAACATTATGACCACCTTCCTAATATTGTGTATATTGTATGCAGGTCTCCCTTGTGGTGACTCTTCGGACAATGGACGTGGACCTTTTAGGGTGTCCTGTGGTGTTTGGCAACAGAATGTTGTTATTGGGGGTGTTTGAGGGGATGGGCCTCTGTGGATCATCCCACAGATACTTGATCAGTTCGGGATCTAGTGAATTTGGAGGCCAGGTCAACACCTTGGCAGCATATGTACAGCCTGTACAGAAACAGGCATCAGCTCAGCACCATCAATAGTAGTTAATGGTACTCCACCGCGTGATTTTACATTGGATAGATGTAGCCAGGCATTTCTCTGAAGCATCAATTATTATGGGGTGGGGGTGCCTGGTCTGGTCTAGGTGGGTGCTACATGTCTAAGTAACATCCACACCAATGAATGTCAAGTCCAGAAGTTTCCCAGCAGAATACAGAATTGTCAAAAGATGGTCAATGTTATTTACTTCTCCTGTCAGTGGTCATAATGTTGTGGCTGATCAGTATATGATACAATAATTCCCATGTTTCAGATCAAAGATTTGAGCTTTCATTTTCAAATATTTCTATTTATTTTTTAATGGCTTCTGTATGTTGGTTACGTAGAAAATTTAAATAAATAAAAGTAAAAATCTGCACCAACATGAACAGAATGAGTAGCGACCATTCATCCTTACAATACAACAAGACAAAGGTATCAGCGCGTCAGTGCATGTTCTCGTCTTAACAGAGGCAGTGGAACTACTTTCCTTAAACAAAACAATCGTATAAAACGAGCTAAACTCCTGATTTACGTGAGGAACCTTTGAATCTGACGACAGAGTAAATCAAACAAGAGTTTAGGAACAACAATCAGAACCTGGATACCCACACCCTGTAACTTCTACCACATAAAACACTGTTCCATTCATTCTCATTTACGCGCCAACAGTTTCAGTGGCACCATAAAAGGGTTAAGCGCAGGGCAGCGTCCCATCGCGTTTGTGTCCCCCGTTGGGCCGAACGCGTCACTTCTACGTGGTGACTGGTCCTGATTTTCATTTAGATTCGATTTCTCCCGTTCACCGTCTGCGCCGATGGTGCCGTCGCAACTCCCAGAGGCGTTTTCCTGACCGCTCGTCCTGTTGGGGTCTTGAATCCCCTGTGCCTCTGTCTGAGCAGAGAGTCCATGCTTCATGCTTTCGGGCATGTCTGAGTCGGCTGGTGCTTGTAGACACTTGTAGACCTGAGACATGGAGACGTGGAGACATGGAGAGTCATTGAAAGCTTCTGATAGGAAAAAAACTGATATATTCAAGAACATGAATCATTTGTGTATACACCGATCAGCCACAACATTATGGAAGTGACCATCTTTGGACAATTCAGTGTTCCGCTGGGAAACTCTTGGACCTGGCATTCATTCATTGGTGTGGATGTTACTTAGACATGTAGCACCCACCTAGACCAGACCAGGCACCCCCACCCCATAGCAATGACACTCCTTGATGGCAGCAGCCATCCCCAGCAGGATGCAGCCACAAAAACGCTTTAGGAACATCTCAAAAAAACATGAAGAACATCACAAGGTGTTGACCTGGCCTCCAAATTCACTAGATCCCAAACTGATCAAGTATCTGTGGGATGATCCACAGAGGCCCCTCC
>JASGAT010394945.1:0-16135 GCA_030220025.1 Chelon auratus | reverse complement strand
AGAGTGTGAGGCTCTCTGCACCAGAATGGCAATCATGGTCAACGGCAGGTTTCAGTGTCTTGGATCTGTACAACACCTGAAACACAGGTAAACACGTGTTACACTCCTCCCTGGTTTAATGTCGGTTTGTTTTCTGTCTGCATTTAAATAATAAAGTGTTTAAGATGTATGTGCCAGTGTTGAAAATGTGGGGATTTTCAGTTCATATTTATTTTTGCTGTACCAAATTGTAACATACTGTAAATTTTCTTAAACTAGGAAGGTCAAGACTTCACGGTATATTAGAGAGAAAAATCCAACAATTCCACCTTGTGCTGGACTGAAAACGTACTTTTAACAGGAACAAACTTGAGAACATTTCATCCTCCTCAGCTGGATCGCTGTCTGAATGAACAACAGGCTTTATGCGACATTGAAATCACGCTCTACGTCCTTATTTATTAAGCTGTGCCTCCCCATAGTGAAGAGGTCTGTAAAGGACTGTCTTTGTTCTCTTTTCTTTTGTAGGGAGTTTACTATTACAGAAAACCAGCTGGTTCAGTCAAGGTCTCAGTTATTGAGACATGGGGAAATGGGAGAAATACTCAATAGGGCTTGTCAGTGCTTTCGCGGCAGCACAGTTGGTTCAGCTGGATCTTTTTCAGGTGGAGAGTTACTAGGACATCCTGATAATGTAAAAAAAATAGCGTATATAAAAGTAGCAGATGTGATTTTTCAGCTACATAAAATTGACTTTGTGTGCCTTTGCCTCTGTGTTGCACAGTATATTGTATAAGCTAAATATTGGCTTCATTACTGTCATAATGTTCAGTTTATTTTTAAACCTTGTAATAAATGTGTGATGCAATATGTGAATCTAGTGCTTGTGGATGTGTTTTAGTTGTGATCCTTTTCGATTACCTCCATGTTGTGTAACACTACCGTTCTGGATCTTAAATTTAGTTCTTTTCCTTGTACATTTTTCAGGTTCGGTGATGGCTACACCATCATCATCCGTTTGGCGGACACTAAATCCGACCCGGACTCGTGCCCCGTCAGCGCCTACATCAAGAACTCTTTCCCCAACATTGAGCTGAAGGAGCGGCACCAGAACGTGCTGCAATACCAGCTGCCCTCACAAGCCTGCTGTCTGGCTCGCGTCTTTGACGTGTTAGCCAACAACCAAGAGGAGCTGGGCATTAGCGACTTCTCTGTTTCACAGACCACGCTGGACCAGGTGAGAATGAGCTAGTATAAAAGCATTCAAACCTTTCCAGCAATGTAAAGTGTTGAAAGGCTGGAGCTATGGTCCTGAACTCAGCAAGGAAAGCTGTTTTACATCAGATTTTTCTTATTTTGTGTCCATTTTTAAGAAATTAGTCCATGATTACGCCACAGAGAGTCGTGAACACAAAATGCTTGGTGTTCAAGTGCTAACATCAGCCTTAAATTGTGAGAACATTGCTGCTAGGCAATGTTCGTCTAGAAGTCACAAGGCCAACAGCTTAGCGAGCTCGTCAAAATCCTGAACTCGAACCGTATCAAAGAACATGGTAAACACTAGGGGTGCACCGATCCGATATTGGGATCGGATATCGGCCCCGATATTGACAAAATAGCTGGATCGGGGATCGGAAAAATGAACAGATCCACGGGCCAATCCAATTGTTTATTTATTTATTTATTTATTTATTTATTTCCTCCGTCGTAGCAGATCCTACGTCATTCGTTAGCAGCACGTGTGTCGCATGCTGGAACAAGTTGGAGATCCTGTGTAGTAGTCCAGTAGGTGGCGGTATATGTCGTGAAGATATGATCCACCATTAAACAGAAGAAGAAGAAGAAGAAGAACGAGTTGGAGCATTTAAGCAACACGGATTTAAATTTGTTTTAAGAAGTTTGATTACATTCTATTTTCGATTTGGATGCACCATTGTTTTTTTTTTTAAATAACAAATAAATAAGTATTCAATACATTACATTACATGTTATTTTGTCTTAGTTAGGAAAGTAATGTTTAGTTAGGAAAGTCTGGTGCCTTTAGTTTCTTCTACATGGTGGAAGGAGGGTATAAGGTGGAAGGTATGCAGTTTATTATTACGTAATTCAACAATGGTATCGGATCGGTATCGGGTATCGACAGATATACAAAGCCCAGGCATCGGTATCGGTATCGGGACTGAAAAAGTCGGATCGGTGCATCCCTAGTAAACACAGCCCCATTTGAAGACAGCATTAACTCATCAACAATGTTTGAGTTGTAGCTTAGTTAACTTGAGAAAGCAGCTACAAGCCACCACAATTACTGACATTTCTACTGGATACATGAGCATATACGCTAAGATGTGTTAACAACAAGAATGCTAGGGATACCTGGATGTTATTACCTTGATGGCTGGCCAGATAAATAAGAGATAATGAAGAGTAAATCAATGTGACTTTTTTTTTGCAGGTGTTTGTCAGCTTCGCTAAGGAGCAGACTGACGACGACCGTCTCACAGATGTGGTTATCAGCAACGGGACCGTACAAGCAAACCAGCCCACCCAAATTAACCCTCCCACCATGCAACCACAACCACCAATCACACCTCCTCCGCTAAGCAAAACTCCACCAGTGCCTGGGACGTCATCTGACAGCCATCCAAAAGCAGCTAAACCAAAAAAGGCAAAGGCTGGCAAGGTCAAATCTAATGGAGAGAAAAGCAGCGATACGCCAATGAGCAGATTATCACAGCCAGAGGCCGGGGAGACGTCTCGGATGAGCCGCAGGGGCAGTAGCGAATCAGACAGCAGTGGCGGCGGTGTGCAGGGAGAATCCAGTAAATCTCACGGGTCCAAACACAGAGCGGAGAGCTCCAGCAAAGATCCCTCTGCACTCTTTATAGTTGGCACCAAATCTAAGGACAGTGCGCTGTGAAGTGGACTGGTGCTCAAGTGGACCAAAGACAGACAAAAGCTTTTTGTTACTTCTTTTTTTTCATCTGAATGCAGCACAGTGTTTACAGCAACATGAAACAACTGAGCTCTTTAAAGAGCTCAATTGAAGTGGTTAGCACTAATGCCTCACAGCAAGAAGGTCCCGGGTTCGAATCCATGGGCCGACTGGGCCTTTCTGGAGTTTGCATGTTCTCCCTGTGTCTGTGTGGGTTCTCTCCGGGTACTCCGGCTTCCTCCCACCATCCAAAGACATGCTCGTTAGGTTAATTGGTGATTCTAAATTGGCCGTAGGTGTGAATGTGAGTGTGAATGGTTGTCTGTCTCTCTGAATGAGAGATGAATGAAGTGTTACTGTCTGAGAAAAGAAGTCTCCCCTGAAGAAAGGACCACTAGTTCTTCCTAATAATGGCTTTGGTGCCTTGTTCACCTGTTCACACATCTGTAGCTTTACCTCATTATATATACATCATGATAGATATATGTTGTGCTGTCTTTTCTTCCTGTATAATTTTTTTTTATCTCCCCAAAGCTGTGGTGTTCCTCAGGGCTCAATCATTAGACCTCCAACAATGTCATCTCCATTTTGCACTTTAAAAAAGAAAATGCTGCAAACTCTTAAAACAGTAGCTAAACATGTGTATATTAATTATTGAAATGACTTTATAGATCAGAAAGCATTTTTATCAGTATCTCTCTAGGAGGAGAAAATTCATACAGCAATTAAATTGTTGAATACCTCTTGAATAATTGAGGATGTTTTGTAAATCCCTTCTTTATTTCCTTTTCCTCTGTCAAAATGTGTTGGGTTTTTTTATGAGTATTGTTGGCAAACAGTGCCACTATATTAATGAAGAGGAAAAGAAGCTGTCTGTTCATTTTCTCTTGTTTAAGTACAAAGTTCTATTTTGGTTTTCAAAGTTTCAATGTGGTACGAGTAGAAATCAGATCCAGACTTTTTCGGTTCTTGGGAGTTCAGGAAACTTAAAGCACCAGTGTGTTGGATTTATTGCCATCTAGTGGTGTGGTTGCAGATTGCAACAAACTATATTTATCCCTCACTTCATCCTCCTTTTCCAACTATGTAGGAAACCTATCATGGCTACATAAAGCTAGAAAGGCACTAAATCCTAAACTCTGGTTTTTACTGTAATTAGACTATTACATTAATATTTTTATTATAAATTGTAACACAAAATGCTCCAAATTAATTTAAAGAATAATATATGAAATGTTAAACAAACAAAGAACATTTTTATGTCGTTATTTTTATATTAAACTCTTTATTTATTTGGACTGCTGAATGTCCAAAGCAGGTTGATATTGCACTGTAATGCACTGTTACTATAGTATCTACTGTATATGCATGAGACAAACATGAAGCATCAGAAGTATTTATGTCAAAATGAAAACTGTTTTTAATAACGCTCTCTTTCATGTCTATCTCCACTGTGTTCTCTGAAAAAAAAAAAAGATATCTAAATGAGAATTTTTAATTCATGTGTTGAAATGTGCAAATAATCAAAACGAAGCTGGATGTCTCATGTTGGAATGAAAGTATGTATTAGTGAATGTATCGTTCTACTTGAACATGAATTTACCTGCTGTAAGATGTGCATTATATCCTGATCAAATATGCTAGTATAAGAAAAAAAAAGTCTGTTGTGAATGTTTTTGTCTTAAAATAAAAAAAAATATTTGATTTCCAGTAGCATTTTTAAACAAAGATTCCAGTTTGTTGGTTGTTGTTGTCGTGGTCATTGGACCAGTTATGATATGTTGGGAGTCAGGAGGTTTTTCTTCATCATGCCGAGGATGAGTGTGGGTTTAAGAGGCTCATCTGTCGGTTTACTCTGCAGCTGCTTGGTGATGTTTCTGTTACTGGTCATCTGTTTGAAGGAAAAAAGAAGTTGACTGGAGTTGATGATTCTGATCTAAAGAATATACAGAATTATGAGACTTTTTTTATAGTCATAGAGTACATACAGAAATATAGTTTGTTTTCTTTTATGACATTTTATGAACTTATATGACCACCACTTCTCCAATTTCAGAAGCCCTAAAATGTCATGTAACCAGACTTTGATTGATAGTGGTTGAGGAGATTTCCATAGTAAAACAATTCTCTTACGAGCAATAAGGGAAGCGAAGGCAATAACGTTGTTTTGGATGGCTGTGAGACGGAGGTCATCTGGTGGCTTGCCAAAAATAGCGATATGTGGAGTTGGGAGTTAGATCTAAGTCTAGTATATCTGAAATTGTCTTAAAAAATCGTTGCCAAAACGAGACAGACAGCCTAGGACATGCCCAGAACATGTGGGTAAGGTTGCATGAAGTCTGTGAGCATCTACTACACATCTACTACACTTGTCGTCAAATTTGTCAGGATAGAGCCTTGAAAGTTTTTCCTTACTATAGTGCAACCTGTGGAAGACTTTAAATTGTATTAACGAGAGTCTAGCACAGCTGGATGACGAGTTAACAGCCCCTATAGCCCCCTCCCAGAAGGTCTCGGAAAAGTTCAGTTGAAGTTCTGACTCCCAGTTCATCTTAATCTCAGAATTATGACACTTATTCTTGTGATATTTTTTATGCATCAAAACTGAATTTTAATCTCGCCCCTGCTCGAAAACGAGACAGCTGATAATCCTAATCTTTAGAACAAAACAAAAGTTAAAAGCTCTATTTAAGTACGCACCGAACAACAATTTTTGTAAGGAACTGACACAGAGGCAAGCTGTTCTTCTCTCTACACACCGCCGCCTCCAGCATCAGTAACAGTTGGCCTGATGGAGATGGTCTTCAGATTGGTGGAATGGATGGAGATGAAGGTGGAACCAGAAGGTGAGAACCGGACGAATGGGTGGAAACGGAGGGCGGATCGGGGCGGAACCAGGAAGTTGAAGTTGTCCGGGCCTGATTGAAGCAGCTCGAACACAGAGAGAAATACTCTGGATCATTATATATTCAATATACATCAAGCTTTATCTAGGTCCCTTTCTGAGTTTAAACAAATCCCATTTGTCAGGGAAAGGAAGGAGCTTGAGGCCCTGGGAGGCCACACATCTGTATGAATGGAAACTTCCAACAGGTGAGCTTAAACTCTACATAAACACCAGTGCTAAAGGTTAGCGTCATGAAGGTTATGGTATTCAGCATTTGTTGAATATAACTGAGAGAGTGATTGATTCAGTTGTGTTTTTATTTTGGAGACTACAGTTTGTACTAGTATTGAATTGTATTGTGTTGTACTGACTCATGTTTCTGTTATTTTGACAACCCCATTTTAGCCAAATAAAAGAAACGCTACAGTGTTTAATTCCATCCTGTTTAACAGCACCACAAACTACAGTTGAATCACCACCTTTCTGATGCTGTTTCAACATAAACTGAACATGAAGCTAAGCTTTAGTGCAGGACTGTTATATTAGAATTCATTTGTTTTCACTGGTGAACCTATTGAACTGTCTGCCGAGTGTATCCTCCTTAGAGACATTCACTAAAAGACTTTCATTCCGCATATGATGTAGTTGTACTTTCAAGAAGTCATAAAAAGAAACTGACTCGTAACCAGCATCTTTTAATTAACAGATTACATTACATTTGTTAAAAGGTTTCAAAAAGCTGTTTTTCATTTATACTTATTTTCCTAACTACCCCGTCATCAGTCATTCAGGACTGAAGAAGCTGCTTCATGACGGTCTTCAAAAAACTCCCGTTGCCTTCGGTTCAGCTTTGTTTTTTTTTGGATAGTGTGAAGAAGTATTGTCTCATCAGTTATGAGAGTTCACAGGAACAATATGAACTCAATAAAAATGTTCGCAGAAGACAAAAGCAATAACATCACAGAAAAAAGTACTTTTTTTTCTACTCCTACTAGATAAATTTAATGTTTCATTGTAAATGCAGTATGTCATTGTTCACATATTATTGATCACAATCGGTAACTGATTTACACAAATACATCATATGTTTCTTTGTGCACAGATGAAGGATTTGACAGAAACTCAGGTGGTCACTGGAGAACGTCAAGGACAGGTAAGATGAGCAATATGGTTCCAGTAACTTAATTAAAACTCACTTAGAATTCAAGTAAAACCAGCAGAGGCTCTAAGATAAAAGTATGTTTTAAGTTGCAATTTAAAAGAGTTGACAGAGTCAGCTGATCTGATTTCCTCAGGCAGATCGTTCCAGAGCAGCGTAGTCCTGTCCGCGAACGCCCTGTCACCTTTTGTTTTCAGCCGGGCCCCTGGAACAGACAGTAGACCTCTGCCCGAGGATCTCAAGGTACGTGCCGGCCTGAGTTTTCTTTTGGGAAATAAGGTGCAAAATCTCTTTTACCGTTGACAAAGGGAGACTCAGAGATACCCAAAATGAAATAAAATTACAGGACGTGTTCCTGTGTAAATCCACTACATGAACGCTCCAGATGCAATGCAAACCAAGCAACCAATATTTCACGAAATCTCATAACAACCAGAGCAAAATTGTATTTTTCCCCAATTCTATTAAAGCAATTTCAACATTATATTTACAGTAACCATTTTAACAGAGCGTTGCAACCGCTTAAAATCTAATGTAGTGTATTAAGAAACGTAGAAATCCAGTTAAGTTGTAATTTCCTTGTACAAGTGATTCATGAACAGCGTCATTAAGGTTTTCTCATCTTTGCTTTTCACATTTACATCATCAACATTAGTGAACTGCGGCGATGCAACATTATGTGGTAATGAAGTTACTTTTGAAGACATATATTTAGAAGATCTGTCCCACGATATTTGACTTGGGTATTGACTTAAGTAATGTTTGAGGCTATAGCTGTGGTTGGGTTTTATCAAACAGTTTCGAGGTCTGCCCAGCTCATGTACCCCTTAAAGGGCTTTTCTTCCAAAGGTTTCTTTCTAAAACCCTTCAGACCTGTTTATTTTCAGGATGTCTTCCAGGTGCAAAAGATGTTTTCATGATTGTAAGTGGGATTCTCCTCATTAGGCCAGCCCCTTCCATGTGGTGCCACTTTTCGAAAGCTTTTACTACTGAGGACGAGTGGTTCAATGACAGAGATTATTTCAGGTGAAGAGATGTGAGGTGAATATTCACAAGACAGCTTTTCACGTGCGTGGTGTTCTGGAGGAATGGTGTAGCGTACGTACGTCTTGACGTCATTGTGTGTAGAAGCAAAGGGACATTAGTGCTGATGTAGTGACTAACTGAAGACATATCTCATTGGGATTTCATCACTTGGCAAGAAGAGTCTTCTGTGGCCAATTATGACAAGTTTTATGTGTTATTCCTACGACCCCCCAGAGGACAAGTGGCTACAGAAAATTAATTAATGAATGAATAATAGAATACAGTACAATGCATTAGCACTGCAGCTCCAGTAGAGGTCAGTATTTGTCTTGATTGTCATCGTCCTGACAGGGATAATTACTGTTGATCAGCTACTGTAATGAATCAAATGACTGTCTGTCTAGTAACATGATAATACTTTATAAACATTATATATTATATTCCCTCTTTACATTTGTTGATCTTGGCATGATCTTGAACTATTACAGCCGTTACACGGGCCTCTCTGGTAAACAAGGCTTGATTAAAAAGAAAGAGGTCTTATTAAGGTTGAAGGTAATCTTGGTTCTATTTCATTTTGAAAAACAAAAATATGAGCCACTCTAACATTGCTCCACTAAAACAGAACAAATAATCCAAAGTGCCACAAATGGCACTTTGCCAATTCTACATCTGAGAGTGGGTTTTCTTTTCTTTTCAGTTCCACATGACATGCCGCCTTTAGTGACTTTAGTGCTTTTTATTTTCCACTTGACCTCTTCGGTCCTTACGTGCTGGCAGGAATTCTGCCTGGCATCAAAATGAAGACAGATGTGTGTCTGTCGTTATTCCTTCTAAAATATCAAACTGGAATTTAACATGTTTTTTAAGCAGACATGCTTAAAAAACGCGGTTTATGTCTTTGCAGGACATAGGCGCTGTGACCTAGGTACGTAGCCGATGCCGATGCTGATGCAAGCCATTTATACTCGTGCCTCGTCAGTCTGGCTCGCTCTGTAAAAGCGCTAGACAGACCTGTGTCTCATTTGCTAGTCGTGTTAATTTTTGTTTCTACTTCCTGCTTCACTGTCAGCAATGGCAACTCAAACTTTCGGCAAAATTTTGCACGTCAGGATACGGGGTTAGGGTCTGCGCAGGCTAGTCTAGGCTGTCGCTGTAGCTACGGCGTCAAATTGATGCAGAGGCATAAACCACACATACTTTTCTTTGCCCAGCAGAAAGCAGATTTGTGAACGAGTGGATGATAAAAGTCAGAAAACTGACAGCACTCACTTTAGCTACCCCCAGTATCTCTAAACCAGCAATTATAATAAACCAGAACTGGTCCGAAAATAATTAGTTTGGGATGGCAATACCATCAAATAATATGATGTTGTGTGCATTGTGTATTGACGTGTAGTCATATTCATTATGTATATACAGTTGGAGGTCTAACTATAGCTGAAGAGTCTGCTGGATTGTGGCCGGCAGAGCAGTTATGATGGACAAAGCCTCAAAGTCCCAGAAATCCACCTCAAAGGTTTCCTTTTGTTCCACCGCCTAATTAATCAGCTGGCTCCCCTCCACCAATCAGCATCCCTCTCACTCCCTGCAATCTGTTATCTCTTCAGTCCCAGTTGGAGACTGATTCACCAGTCACGTTATAGTCACTGATCGCTGATTAAGTGGTGTAAGCCCAACTTCTTCTCCTTCACTAATGCAATTCTCTGTTCCCTCACGGCCATGTTCGTGGCCAAGACCGGCCAACAATCATGTCTGTCAGCTGTCAGTGGTAACACAATAGCTCCGGGTGATACTCTGGCGAGAAGGTAGCTGTAATTTACTGGAAAGGTTGCCGGTCGGACGGTGGGAATAAAATGAACCGGTAAAACCTGCTCTTCACATAAACGCAAGTTTTTCAGCGCAATATGAAGCAGTGAAGTGAAAATTCATTAGTTTACGTTTCCACTCAAATGAAACGTTACAGTCTCCTTCATTGTCAACAAATTTGGGATATTTTAATCTGCGAAACCTCTTTGTGGTTTGGAAAAAATAAACTGAGAATGACTGCCTTCACAAAAGACGCTGGCTCCAGTGACTCACCAAAGATCATTGTCTGATGTGGCAGTACGTGTTTTGAAAGATCAAACTTGGGAGAAAAAAAAAGAAAAAGAAAAAGAAAAACCTCCTGCTCATTTGACAAGAGATCAAAAACCAACGGCGACAATTACTCATGATAGGGAAATTTGATTGCATTTCAAGCTGTTTGTACAGACTGAAATGAAAGCTGTCAAAGCACATCCATCAAGGCACTGTTCTGGGCTCTCTCTGGGCGCGTTTATTTAAGCTATCTTCTCTTGAGTGGTAAAATGAATTTGTTGACCTTTTGGCCAGAATGGGTCCAATTATGTTCCTTGTCTGGTTTGTTTTATGCAATTACCATCAATATATCCTATATTTGATTTCTATTTATTAATCACTGAAGAGGCTCCACACTTCTGTTGCCCGCAGGTAGGCGCTTTAGGACAATCGAAGCCAAAACCAACAGACTGAAAATCAGCTTCTACCCTAGAGCTATCATAGCATTAAATAATCCTGAAAACACTGGAAACATTGGTCCATCGGAGGTATGGTCTCATTTTCTGATCTGTATATTGACGTCAATTTTGCCTCATTTGAACAATTGGTACAAAAATATCATATTCCGAAATCACATTGTTATCAATATCTGTAGCTTCGGAATTTTGTATTCTCAAACTTTAAATGTTTTCCTTTATGTCCTCCAACTTGTCTGTTTTTTGATTGTATGATATAATTGATTGTACAACTTGATGCCTTTAGACGTCCTCAAAAATAAATGGGAGACAGATATAAATGAACCCCTCGCAGGCGACACTTGACACAAAATAATACAGGGAATCTTCTCTTCCATTTGTCTTAGACATGCTGTTATTCAGTTCAAAATTGTACACTGTCCGCACTGGTCTCAAGTTAGACTCTCTAAGATCAAAGCTGACATAGACCCCACTTGTGATCGATGCGGACGGGATCCAGCCACTCTCCTACACATTTTCTGGACATGTCTGAAGCTTTGCACTTTCTGACGGTCCATCTTTGAGACCTTTTCCAAGATTTTTGGGAAACGGCTTGAACTGTGTTGGCTTTCTGCTCTCTGCTAGCTAGGATACTGATATTATTAAAATGAACAGACCCAACACCTCCAACATACAGTCATTGGATTAGGGAAATCATGCACCATATCAAATTGGAGAAGATCAGATACACAATCAGGGGACCTACTAGAAAATTTTATAATATTTGGCAGTTACACTTGAGGCCCTTCAGAAAACTAGCCCCCAGCAGGAAAAGCAGAGGCTTTTGAGTCCTCATATAAAGACTAATGAGACAGAAATGAGCAGTTCAAGTGATCAAGCTCAGTTGAATCAGTTAGTCAAATGGCTCATATGCTGATTACATACATGCTGAATGAGTATTTTGCATCTCTATTTTTGGTTACAAAGCACAGATGAGTTGTGAGTGAACTCGCAGAAGCTCAAATATGTTATGAATATGCGTCAACAATGACAATTACCTCTCAGATATTATTTCAATTAACAAATTTGTGGCAGTCATTAATTAGAGTTTATCAACCATTAACGGTAATTAAAGAATATTTAAAATTTGTGCTGTTCCCTCTTAACGTTTGAAACTGAAACATGTTCACACTTCTTCCTTTAAAAATTTTTATTTCAAAGTTAGAGCAGTTTTTCTGGTTTACCATTTCAACCATAGCCCGTGTAAAGATGGACGACGAAACAGCTTCTCAAAAGTGAAGCCAAAGCAAGTAGAGCGCCCCCTGGTGGCTGGCTGCAGTATAGGTCAGAAGCTCCACCCTCTCCATGTTAGCGGATGGGACTTGGGCCAAACTAAAATATTAAAATGCAAGTCAAATAGTTAATATAATATAAGAATAATATTTTTCAAGGATGGTTTCTGTCATTTTTTGTAGTTAATATAATCTAATGTGTGTATGTAAGTGCCCATTTTTTGTTTCTATTTAGCTAGTTGTTTGATACAAGAGAAAAATGATTGACATCATGATGACTACCAGGTGCCATGCCAACCACTCCGTGAAGCAGTCCCGTGGGACCATGAGAGTTGGAAAAAAAAAAAAAAAAAACCCCAAAAAACTACAGTGTAAAATCCATCATCCTTGTAACTGGTGGAGGTGGAGCAGAGTTCAGTATTAATTAAACCAAAATGCGATTGAGTCTGGCAGAAGTGTGGTCGGATCATCGATATCGCGGCTCCACGTGGCTTAATACTCGGGCAGAACTGTGCAGACTCTGGCTCCAAAATCACAAGATGGCACCACCCATACCCCAGGGAAAATAGCATCATTTTGGCAATGCAAAGAAGTGGGGACGCGTTGTCCATATTTGTATATGGTCTATGTTTTCAATAGATACTGAAGCTACTTTTGTGGTTTAATGGAATAAAATACAGCAGCAATACGCATAAAAGATAAGAGCCTCTCACTGTCCCCACAACTTGTGTACTGATGGAGATGGAAAAGAAGTGGTGGTCTTTTCATTTTATGCATGCCAATTGAAATTCTCCATGCTCCATGCTCTTGTCTGGTCATCACGTCCCACATTTTGTTTAACTGTGAATTCCTTTACACCTAGAGCTGTTTTTAATGTTGTGCAATCTACCATGTGTGTACACAGAAGTAAATGTGGTATTAGGTCAATGCTGTTTGCGTTATGCATAGTTGTGTTTTTGTGTTGCTTTCATGCTCTGTGAAGTTTGGGAATAAGCGTTATGGAAAAAAGGCATAAAAAGATGACTTCACTTTCATCTCAAGAACTGATTGTAGTGGATGTTTACATCTTCTTCAGCCGTTCTCTCATCCACGCTAATCCTTTTCCCGCTGAAGGGACAAAACGCTCTCCCTATAGGCATTAAATTAATTACTTTGAGTACTTTATGATGTTTGTGTGCTTGTCTGTAACAGCTTTGAACAGGTTTGACCACCGACTCGCTCCGACTGAGCACTGGTGTTGACATCCCAGTGTCAGTTGATGGGATTACTCTAATTTGCAAAATCAAATTGACATTTGACTGCTATATCGCTCATGGACACGACATTGCAGGAGCAGGAAGAATTGAATGATTGAATGCTGTGCCAAAATGATGCACACTATCAAATGTCAGCATAAAGTCATCGAGTTATATTTAGGGGATCATTCTTTTGTTTGGATTATACACAAAATCCAGTGTATTTATTTTTAAATAATAATAAAAAATTAGTAAAAAAAATAAAAAATAAATAAGCAATATGCATTTTAATGCTAGGTTTTAAATCGTAATTGGCATGTTTTTACATTCCCATTTTTCTATTCTGTAGGAATTATATCAGCTGCCATGGCATAGATCTCACTCGAATGTATTTCCAATGCCTAGATTCTTTCAAAATCTGTTTGTTCAGCCCGCTGCACAGTAGCTCTTAACAATTTAAGCAGTGGTTTTGATGCTTTTCCATTTGAAAGCAAAGGGCTCAGGGGTTGGCGATAGTGGTTCCCTGTCCCTGTTGGTGCTTGTTTTGGAAGCAATACTGTGTTGTTTGAAACTAAAGATACCCCCGGGGGACATTGTGACTGGCTTGATTTGCTGCAAGTACTGTAATAGGTGAGGTGTTTTACTCCAACTTAATCCATTTATTTCTACTGTCCAAATTAAAGTTATCTTAGAAAATCCCATCCTTCACTGAGCAGTGTAATTCTGTCTACCCAAAAGGCCAATTTACAACATTTAAACTAGAAACTCTCTGCTCGGCATTAATTAGATGATCAAGTCCTGCTGAAAAACACTTAAATGATGAGGCTGGCCTGTTTCCCAGCAAATCCTTTTACCTGTTTTTCTCTAAGCCGTGCATTAGTGTCCTGTCTTATTTTATCGTTACAAACCAATGAAGACAAAAGCCGACAATATATTTGTCCTGGTAATTTAGTGTTTTTAATAAAGCCAGTCTACTGTAATAGAGGTTAACTCAAGAAAGGCAGTAAAGGAGTTGCACCATTCGATCGACTGATATTTTAAAACAATGGGGCACTGTAGCCCAGCATTTTGATTCAGTCCGACATACATCGCTCATGAAAAATAAAAACCTCCCCAACAAATACTTTATTTATTCCTGTTTGGGTCATGTTTGCGCCACACTGTTTTAAGAAATTATTCAGCTTCTTTATTAAAAATTAAACTTTGTTTGTGACCCGTTGTTAAAGATTTACATCTTTATTATAAATGAATGGGACTGAGAAAGTTAGGCGGGACGGACTCTCATACTGTGTCTTTATACTGGATTTGATGACGACAGAGTTTATTGGTTGCCTAAAAAATTAGGAATTCAAACTTAATTGCCGTAATATTTTTGCACTGACACTTAAGTATTTTTGTCAACCAGAAATTGGTAGACATCACAAAGTGGATGAACAAGACTTCTTCTGGTAATGAGTTTCTATATTGCTTATAATGAACAGCCTAGGTTCAGTTGAAAATTATTTTCATGTATATATCTATAACCCCCCCCCCCGAGTGTCTTTAGGCTTAAGGCGCTTTTAGAGTACTACGGGACCTAGACGCCGCAACCTGCACACGCAGCCTGCACCGGTGCGAGCCATTTATACTTGTGTGCTCATCAGTCTAGCTCGCTCTGTAACAACGCCACCCAAATACTAGTCGGCGCTGTGTCTTTTTTGGCAGTCGGGTTAATTTTTGTTTCTACTTCCTGCTTCACTTTCAACAATGGCGACTGAAACGTTCGCCGAAATTTTGTCGAAGAAGATTTATACAAATGTTTGTATCTCCAAACCTCAGTTCAACCTTTCCTCGATGTGTTCTATCTTTATTGATCCAAAACAATCAATTTGAAAATTGCGGAGATGGAGAAGCAGCCTGAAATACTAAAACGGAAACACGCTACTACCAAGCGGATCAATCACAGCTCTTGTGGTCTGCGTCACCGCAGCATGTAGTTACATTTCTGGGGAGGTGCACGTCAATTACAGTGCTATAGGGCCAATGGCCAGGGCCTGTGCACTGTCGTAGGGGTCTGCGCTGTCGCAAGGTTCTTTTAGGGTACTGCAGGACATAGACGGCGTAACCTACGTATGTAGCCTACGCCGGTGCGAGCCAGTTATACATGTGCACTCATCAGTCTGGCTCACTCTGTAACAACGCCACCCAGACACTAGTTGGCGCTGTGTCTTTTTTGCCAATTCAGTTCGTTTTTGTTTGTACTTCCTGCTTCACTCTCCACTTCCTGCTTCACTTTCAACAATGGCAACTGAAACTTTTGTTGAAATCAATTGGAAAATTGCGGAGATGGAGAAACTGCCGGAAATACTAAAGCGGACATATGCTACCACCAAGCAGACCAATCACAGAACGTAGTTACATTTACGTCAGCTATGACACTAGAGCCTGCGTGTCTGTGTTGTCACTGTAGCTTCTGCGTCAACTTCATGCAAAAGCATAAACCGCCTGTCACTGTCCACAGTCATTCACATACTACCATAGCAAACTATAAAATGTATTTGCTCAATAAAAATGAGACCTTGTATCACATACAATTTTCTCTAATTGAATACAGTTTTCATGCTGCCATCTGCTGTATGTCCTCGTGTGTTACTTAAACCTTCGCTCCACACTTGCCTTATTGCCGTAAACCTGAGTTGTGAGTAAACAGGTATATTGATTTTTCTGAGTAAACTCCTTGTCTCCAGAGCCTTATTTGCTTTTACAGCTTAAAGCCAACAGATGAATACCTGCCCTTCAGCACATAATCCTGGATCCTGCGAACACTTGGCACAGAATGTGTCAGTAAATGGGAGGCTAAGTGATGTTTAAGGGAATATTTTCTTCAGCCCACGGTGACCAAATTAATTTAACAGATGAGATGCTGAGGACAGAACAAACCCAGTGATTTTTTGCTTGTATTATTTTATTAGTGTACACATTACTCATAGCCATGCCAGGAACATTTTCTAACAGAGGCTCGGGAGGATTTATCAGAGTGCTATCGAAGACATTAATCCTCTTAACATCATATTTCTTCTCGCTGTATGACACACCTAGTCTAAGAAAAAACGTATAAAGTTGTTTGGCCGGT
>JASGAT010394944.1:0-28578 GCA_030220025.1 Chelon auratus | reverse complement strand
ACAGTAACAACCACATATTCATGGGGGCATGCAGCCTTTCAGTGTTGTCTTGACAAAGAAAAAAAATTAAAAACTCAAGCCTAATATTTACAAATGCTTATAAAGATATATTTGAAACTGTGTTGTGTATCCATAGGCTCCTCGGCCAAAAGGTCAGCTTCCCCCTGAGGTTTCGATTGTGGCAACTTAAATCAGACCAACTGCAACCAGTTTACAGTATGTTCATAATCCGTTAGGTGGATGCCGACTGGTCTCTTGGGTGCACGTTAACGTTTCTCAAAACGCATTTGCACATCTGAGTATGCATTTGCAAGTCTTGTTTTGCATCTGCAATTCTCAGTTTGCAGTGGTCAAATACAATCCTGATTTCCACGCTACGTTATAGATACTACGTCGTCTTCATCATATTATACGTGGTCATTTTGCCACAATCTGCAATCAATCAAAAGCTGAAATAATAATATCAGTAATAATATCCTCATGTGCCAATCTACAGCTCAAAGCATCAACGTGTACCGCCGCTAGCACTGACCTTTTGGGAACCTCTTTTCTAGCACACGTATTTTACACTTCAAAGTAAGCAGCTAAATTATTCCAATTAGGCCCGCAGCGCTGTTCTGGTTGCACCAATCTGCTGATGAAAGAACTTACCGAGCCTATCATAAAACTTGCTGCAGTTGTGCATTATGCATATTCATTAGACTGTTTTGGGAGAAGCTGTTTTGGGTCTTTGCAGACACATTCTCAGAAGTTATGAGGATTTTTTTGCTGTTTTACCAGCAGTTGTCAACATGCACGTCGGATAAGGATAAAATGTATGTCTTGCAACAAAGGTTTGGTACTATAATTCAAACATAAAGTAAAGCTATTCCTTCCCTTACACACTTGTGAAATCAAATCTTTGGAGCACAAACAGGACTAATATGTGGCACCAATCAGTGTGGTAAGGAGTATGCCCAGATGGAAAGTTATTAGAAGTGTTATACTCCTCATTGAGTATAACGCTGCGAAGCTCAGGTTGAAATGAAGGGTGTACTTTCCACTCTAGTAAGGTATCATCGCTACAGTACTGGCTCTGCCGTCATCCAGCGAGCATTTCATCTGGCTTTGAAGGAGCAGAACCGAGGGAATTATGCAGGAGAAAATTGCAGATAAAGGCTATTATGTCCGCTATAATATCCATTTCCCAAACAATAATGTCGGGAAAGGGAAAGTAATGAGAGCAGAGCAGTATTATCCACCATCTGCTCTCTTCAACCGCTCCGGCCGTCTCTTCTCTCTAGACTGCTTTTTATTTACTCTACCTGGCAAATATTCTCTCTCATTTTCCACACCCCCAGATCAAGTTATTCTCTCTGTTAATCCCCCTACATTTTCCCATGCATGCTCTGCACTCAATCATCTATTCTCACACAGACTTTCTGAATTGTCCGGCCGTTATTCAGCACAGCGGAATACCTCATGCATGCAGTCATGTGGAAAATCCATTGAAGTCAGTGGCTTTCTGAAATGTTTTGACAAACAAACATTTGATCCTTTGGTGATATGAAATTGATATTTTGTTTTCTATAATTTACATAAAAATAGGTTTCCAGATTAGATGCCAATGATTAGAACCTCCTTTGGGAGGGATGGGCGTATCCTGTGATATCTAAACGGTTAACATCGGGGTCATGTGTTCACTTTCATATCGAAATGTGTAGTGTCATCTTGCCAAGATCTAAATATGCTCTCTGAGGGTTTCAGAAAAAAAGTGTGTTGAATGCCTATTGGCCTTTCAATGGACATGAAAGCTCTCCAAATTATTTGAAAAAAAGAATTCATTTCCACTGCCAGTTTGTCCAGATCTGGCCTCCCCATCAAATTCAGCTCATGAGCGGATTATTTGATGTGAATGAAATTGCCAAGAAGCAAGAAGAAAATTCCATCACAGAATCTCTAGGCAACTCTAAAAGCAAATACTACGCCTTTTGGAACAGGCCCGGTGTGTGTTGTGCCCTGGAATGACAAATCATAGTCTTAGTCGAGTCTTTTGGCTACAGCAACAAATCTAGCAGAGACCAAGGACAGATTTGGTGTTGCTTTGCAGGGACAGGGTAGATGGAAGTCACACCATATCAAATAGTGCTTGAAAACAATCCAAGCCCATCCTTCCAAAATACTGAAGTTGAACCCGAAGCGGACCCTTCAGTGCACGAGCAAATCCACCACCGAATGGCTCAAAAGTAAGAAAGGGAGAGTTATGAAATATCCCAGTCAAAGCCCAGATTTGAATCCCATTGAAACGTTGCGGGAGGATTTGAAACTGTACATGCAAGCTAATCCATCTCTGAACTGATGGAAGAGTGATGCAAAATTAGAGCAAGCTGATATTGGAGACGGGTAGACAATTATGCAACATGACTTGAAGAAGTTACTCCTGTTAAGTGGGGCAACGGTCATTTCTGAGGCCAACAGAGAACATTCCGCATTCAATAGGACGTCTGTTGATATCATGACTGAAAAAGCTAATTTTTGGTTTGGGCTGTTGTTATTTACGTACTGTATTTCACCTTTGTTATCTGTAAGGAATTTGCATTAACCTGTCTTTTCTCCTCGTGTGCACAGAATCCCCAAGGTTTTCTACTGGCAACAATGTGTGTGAACGGATCAATGAGCGGTAGACCATGTGGCCCGGATACTCTATAGCTCTGCCAGCTAATGCAATAAGAAGGTTTGGAAGTGCAGTCCACTTACCATTTAGACAGGACTAAGAGTCTACCGACATGCTAGCTGTTCTTTGTGATTGTTATTACAGTGCAGCGCTAATGTGCTTTAAGCTAAATGTTTACACTGGCATGCTAACATGTTCACGCTCATCCCAAGGAGGCATTTCAACTTATCCATTAGTTGTTCAGACGTTTCTCTCGAAACCACTGTGTCAGCCTCACGGTAGCACTTCAGGAAAGGTCAGGCCAAAATTGGTAGGGTTAGCCCTCTGGGGACCACGAATGTCTGCACAAAAATCTGGTGTTAATTAACTCTTTGGAAGAATCTTAAACTAAACTGGATTTGATCTATTTTTCAAAAGCTTTACGTGGCAGTTGTTCAGGAGTGCAGTTTTCACGATTTTGTGGCTACGTTTTACGCCCAGAAGGGACCGTGAATTTTGTTGTTCAAAGCTGAAAGTCGAAGTGTCTGCAAAAGGAATCCAAACTGACTTGTATGTGTAATGTATTTGTTGAGCTCTGAAAATGCGAACGCAAGGAAAGCCGTGTGACACTCCATGTCACGCTGTTTAGGTAAAATGCTTTTATGGACTATGTCACTTTCAAAGTTTCGTATTTTAAACGCTTTAATTCATGTAATTTCACCACCCATTCCCTCCTCTAAAAGCATTAAATGTTGGCTGTTGAGTGGGAACACCAGCACTTAGGGTGCCCTGCTGTCTCACCTCTGTGGAGAAGAAGGCGCTGTGACATTTAGGCCTCCGTGTTCTGCAGGCCCGGGACCGGCTGTGAAAGCCAGC
Source organism: Chelon auratus (assembly GCA_030220025.1). NCBI lineage: Eukaryota > Metazoa > Chordata > Actinopteri > Mugiliformes > Mugilidae > Chelon > Chelon auratus. The sequence goes on along the minus strand of JASGAT010394944.1, from coordinate 25,070 downwards.
CGGGGAGAGTAGCTGAATGAGGGGTGGAAATGCCAGCAATCAGTCATGTGGTACATCGCAACCACGCTGTTTTATTGTCAGTGAGTAGGAGAGACTTCCTGATCTCAACTTCAGAAACAGCTTCTTGTTCTTGATTTTCTGAGCTGATGCAAAACCACACAGTCCCCCATCCTCGCCCAGCACAAAATAATTGTTACAATGACAAATTATTCCCAAAATAGAAGGTGGAAAATGTTGCATCTAAGGGTAATGGAGTTTTCATAATTACATTTCTCCTTCCATGCAACCTATACAGGAAATTAAGGAAACAGTGACTTACTCATGTGCTGCTTTTTCTTCTTCTTTTCCTTTACAGTGGCCACTGTCCAAGAACAGTTACGGTGGTTTCTGAGCAACCCAGTTTGGACAGAGCCACTGAGGGGAAATCCACGCTTTACCGCAGCTGACCACACACACCCACTCGTCTGAATTCCACAGCTTGACCTCAAGCACACATCAAGTCAACACAAACTTGCGACTGCAAGTCACACAGGCGGACGCAAACAGGACCAACCTGCCGCCCACATGGCCCCAGATACTCAAGGCTTTCATTAAGCCCCGTAAAAGTCTAAACATACACATAGTCGTGCAACAGGTCCCTGTATGCACACACACACACACGAGTTTATATGGACAGAAATTAAATTCATGCATCCTGATCGAAAGACACACTGTACAGTAAATGGTATACTGTGTGAATATGTGATATATACTGTATGTGCCACAATCGCAGTGACCATGATCATGTAGATTCTGTCATTCTGTTCTGCTCTCATGAACACTGTCCCCACTTGCGCAACAGACACTGCAACGTCTATATTTATGTCATTTCTCATTTTGAACATGGACGTTCACATTGTCCACATTGCAGCAGCTATACTGGAAACTGTATATAGAGTCATAACAGTGAAGTGAATAACACTGATGATCAAGTTTTGAGGTCATGTTCTTCTAAGAAACCTGGGTCCTGACATTTACTTTGATGGTCATTTGATAAGTGCCGTCACCTGAACATCGTTGAACAGCACCTCCATGACAATGGCAAGAGGGTATTCCTTGCATCCGTGTGCCATGTGCAATGAATGGCCACCCAACCATCCATATGATGCAAAACAAAGCAAGATTCATTAGATCAGGCCACCTTCCTTCATTACGTCATGGTCTGACGCTTCCACTCCCATTGTGCGTGCTTTTGGCAATGGACGGGCTCATCTTTTAGCAAGTGACAGCAGCTAGTCTGCGAAATAGGACCATGTGGGCCGGCCTTAACTCCCTACGTGCATCAGTGAGTCTCGATCAACCAACATACTGTCGCCGGATCACCGCTTTTCCTTCCTTGAACCACTTTAGATGACTACTGCAGGCCGGGATCACGCCACAAGAGCTACAGTTTTGGAGAAGCTCTGACCAAAGATGCTCGAATCCCTCAACTTGTTCATTCTGTCACTTCAGTTTTGAGATCAATTGCTGGCAAATATACCCCACCCAGGGATAGGTGCCACGGTAATAAGACCAGTGGTCCTAATGTTATGGCTCATCAGAGTACATATAAATATATAAACAGTAACTATTTTTGAGTTGTGGTTCAGTGACAGAGCCTAATCTGTGTATTCTGCTCTCCCATCTGTGGGCTTCACACCTTCCCCCCATGCAGGCATTTCTTCCACCCGACTGAAGACATTAATGCTGTTATCACAGCTGAAGTGTTTTGTACTCCTGGAAAAAAACGCGTCCTCACCGTGATCCTCCTTCCGACCCCCTCCCCAAACTTCATCCTTCATTCCAGTTTTTGAGCAGCGCTCTCCCCTGTGCATCTTTGACGGGGAGCAATTTGCACGCGATTCGGGAATGTGATGAACGATGACAAAAATGTTGCGGGCTGAGACAGGGGCTAATGCGTATTCATTTCATTGAGTAGCGTTGCTTGGCAAAGCCACTGTAGCGCATACACAGGGTAATGGTTTGACAAATCAGATCTGTCAGACTATCAACACTTGCCACTTCTCTTTCCAGCGCAGGTAAAGAGGGAGCTAAATGGAGGAGAGAGGGAGAATGAATACCTCAATTGGAGCAGAAGAGAATATTGGAGATTTGTTGTATAGATATTAAACTATTTAAAGACCAGCACATGTTACTATAAAATGGATTTTTTTTGTGAAGGGTGTGATTTTATTTAAGTGTGATAGAAGAGATCATTTTATTTCCTGATTTGAATGAAAAGAACAAATCTGACTTCATCCAGGAAAAACTATGTGTTGTTAAGGCCTTAGTCAAGATATGTGAGATATCAACTCTCTTCCCAGTTCATGATAATAAAATGATCTTCAGTATAATCTCCAAATAGTTGCTGTGATAAAGGGCTTCCCATTACATTTAGTCTCTATAGTGAAGCAATTAAAATGGGACATACTTGGTCGGTTTTGAAACCGAATTATTCGAAAGCTGGAAAGAATGGAGCTCCTGTGGAGGAGGCTATATTTGGCCACCTCAGCATTTCCTTTGGCGCAGCAGCAGCAGCAGCAGCAGTTCGGCAAGCTGAGTCCTTTGAGAGTTTAACCGCTCTCTGTGACACGTCTGTATCTGTACGTAGCCCGCAGACATTAAATCAAGACATCTGCCTCGACGTAAGCTTGTGTGACTGTAGCTTAGGTAGTCGCACATTACAGTATTTACAGTAGATGCTCCAGTAAAGCGTTAAATAAATATTTTTCAACATGGATAAATAAGATGGACAAATGGAAGTTTAATTTAAGTAGTTTTGAACTGAAAATAATAATTTCAAAGACGGGAGCTGAGCGATTGAATGCTCTGAAACCCATGGTGGTCATTCGGGTAGGTGGTGCAATAGGTTGGGTGGCTGAGGAGGATCTGAGAGCACAGGAGGTGTATAATTGAAGAATTCCAGACACATATGATGGAGTTTGGTTGTGAAGGGCCTTGAAGGTAAGCAGCAGGATCTTGTATTCACTACAGGATTTTATTGGAAGCTGCTAAAGAACTGGGGTGATGTGATCCACGGAGGGCGATGACGTGAGCTTCAGCGTTTTGGACCGTTTAAAGTGTATGTATACATTTGGAGGGTAAACCAAAAAGAAGAGAGCTGCAGTCGATTCATGAGGTGACGAGGGCGTGGATAACAATGTGCTAGGGATGGGCAAAGTGGACTGATGCTGCGGAGGTGGAATTAAGCGGACTGAGTCACGTTGTTGATGTGGGTTTCCAGAGGTACAGTGCTGCCAAGGATGACACCCAGAATCTTAATCTGAGGGGACAGTAGTACAGTGGAGTTATCTATGCTTAGTGAGAAACTGCAAACTTTTGCTAGAGTGGACTTAGAACTGACGAGCAGGACTTGTTTTATTTCTGTAAGAAGTTGCATGAGAACTAGATTTCAGTAAAAGGAAAAGTGAAAAATCACTTTTTAAATTTGGCAGGAAGTCGACCAGAGGAGTAAAGGTCAGGTTCTGTCATCTGGTGGCATCAAGTGACCTTTTGAGAATTCAGCAGCTACTTTTTGTGGGAAAGGATTGGCAACGCTGCCTCTGCAATAACTATTTAACATTAAAGGTTGAAGGGAAAAAGAAAAAGCTAATGAGTAATGCCGGGCCTTGAGAAACACATTTAAGATCCTTTTATCATTTAAGAAATAGCAGCCATTTTAAAAAGAATAACTCCATTGGTCTGTTGTTGGTATGCTTTGCCCTGATTACTTTTCTTCAAGGTCCTCACATCAAAAAGTTATACAATGATCTCTCAAACATGACATCTTTGTCTTCTTGGGTGAAAGCTATCGGGAAGAATGGAACGGGAGCTTAATCACTGTAAACTGAATGCCTCGAACGAAAGGGTGCGATTAAGTTTTAAGTGCATACACATGTAGCCTACGCCAGTGCGAGCCACTTATCTGTAAAAACGCCACCCAAACTTTTTTGCCAATCGGGTTAATTTTTGTTTCTGCTTCACTTTCGACTTCCTGCTTCACATTCAACAACGGCGTCTGAAACGTTCGCTGAAATTTCACAGAACTTTCGCTAAAGGTGAGCCGTACAAATGTTTGTACCCGTGAACCTCCTCAGTCAATCTTTCTTGGGTGTGTGCCATCTTTATTGATCCAAAACAATCAAGTCAAAAATTGTGGAGATGGAGAAGTAGCCGGAAATGCTAAAGCGGAAATGCGCTACTGCCAAGCGGACCGATCACAGCCTCTACAAGACCACCGTTATGCGCAGTTACATTTTTGGGGAGGTGCACATCAGAAGGCATCTAACAGGCGTTAGGGTCTGCGCAGGGTCTGGGTTGTCTCCGTAGTTACGGCATCAAATGCAGACGCAGAAGCCAGATCCCCGAAATGACCAAATTGCAGCTCAATGTGCTAATGAGTTGAGGCTATTTCTTTACTTTATTCCAAAATTTTCAAATATGTATGATCATTTGAGGAGTCCTTCTTTAGTATGCATGTTATGGATGTCATATGGATGTCACTGCTGGATGTCATAATGTTGCCAATGTTCCAGCAACAGGGAACGTTGGTCTCTACTTGCTCCATTGGGATATGATCATGCCCTGTCAAAGAACTGCCGTGCCAGCCGAGTAGTGCGGGCGGGCTTTATGCTGTCATCCGAGCACAGTGGAGTTGAATTTCTTTACAACTAAATGGCTCTGATTGGTTGTAGGACTACTCAGGGGCAGATCCTGTCACAGTCCGATCCATCTGTGATGTTGTTTGGGCTGGAAAAAACGGCTAAAAATAGCCCCTCTCAAACAAAGTTTTTGTAAGGCTGAAAACTGGAATGTTTTTGTGCACATTCATAACGTGGGGTCAGGGTATTCTTTGTTAGAAAACATCCGTGGAGCAAGGACTGAGACGGAAAGCAAGACCAAGTTAATTAACATGAACAAAATTTTCCCCGATGATAACGGTGCTGTATTGTGAATGACATTTTTGTGGCACTGCAACCAGAAAGTGACAATAGGGTTTCAAGCTTCAAAATACCTACATGCATTCAGCTAGGCAGAGGTGTAAAAGAAATATCACCCAGGTATTATCCACTTGGACTGGCCCGAGGCCGGGTGGTGGGTTGGAGTCGGTGACGGCGTGAGGCAACCTGAATGAAAGGCACGCAGATAGGACAGATGAGACGGACAGGGCCAGTGAGAAGCATTATGGATTTTTTGACCGCCCACCATCAGTATGCCCAATGGTCAGCACATCACTGCAACCAGTGTAACGACCGGCTGAGCAAATGGTTCGTTGCTTGACGTGAAATGAACAGGATCAATGAGCTTTATTTGAGCTTTATTTTTCTCTGTTATGTAGTAGTAGAGTGAAGTGAGCATGTTTGAAATGTTTAGTGCAGAAAAGGCTATCGGCCAAATAATTTATCGAGCAGATATAAATTAATAATCACGATTGCCACTTGTGGCCTTATATCAGGGTCAAAAACACCAACACAAACACGTTTAGGTGGGACAGAGTCTCTGTCAGTCCACAGTACGAGACAAAAAAGACTGGTCTTATGCAGGAGCTTTACTGGGACCTGGTGTAACTGACAGACCGTGGAATCAATATAACTGTGCGCCATGTCAGATTAGATTTAGCTTGCGTTGCTCTGACCAATTTGTAATGTTCTGGTTCTATTGTATGAGCACACAAATGATCATTTGGATCTCCAGCGAAGTGTGCAAAATCCCAAATGCTGCTGGTGGATAAAAATGTCAATCGTAATAAACATCTACCTCTCTGTATAATCTCTCTGTATAATGCTTTTTTTTGTACCATGTAATATAGCTTTCTGGCTGTTGTTATGAACGGAGTGCTAAGAGCTACATTTAGAACCAGTTATACTGAGTATGTCAAATGTCAAGCTAAACTAATAAAGTAGGTGTTTTATATTGTCTTAGATCATTTGGAATTGCAGTTAATTTGCTAAAATATATCTATCTCTTACAGAAGATGCAAGTAGCTGAGGCCGACCAGTCCCAGTCCTTATGGTGTCCATGTGATGTCTCTGTAGTCCCTGAATTTCTGATTTGTAGTCACAATAAGGTGGATGTTTGGTAGAACCGCGGAGCCTCCTTGTGTAGCCTCCACTCCATCTCATTGTAAGAGGATAAATCCAGCCTCTGCTGAGACAACAAGATCAAAGACTGAAAAGTCACTGCGCCGATTTCAGGGCTACAAAGGCATCTGGAGCTGATGACTAATAGTCTCTACAGACAGACAGCTGCCGGTGAGAGGAGAGGACGCTTGCGATGGCCTTGTTAACACAACAAAAGGGCACCGTGAACCTCAGCGCAGTGCAACCTTTTCAGGCTCTTGTTAAAAACCTGAAGCCAGCGGATACGGGCGAGGTGAGGAACGCGGCGAATGCACCGCTCTGGACTGCAGAGGTAACAAGATAAAATGACCAGCAGGTGAACGTGACTGGGAATGGCCGTGGTTCGTGGACAGAGCCTTCAGAATAAGTGGCGCCTTCCATCAGATTTTCTCATCTTTCTCCTCCCTCCGTGTATTCTCATCTGTTTTCACGAGGCACAAAAGGTAATTGATTATATTTGAGCAACACAAGCTCATATTCAATCACTGCCAGATCCTGACCTTTGGAGTGTGAAACACTTAGCTGTGCTAATTCTGCCACCATCCAAGCAGTGTTTCATTCAGAGGCCTGGTAGTCCTCCGCCACCAGGCAATAATGGGTTATCTGCTTAGGCCGCTAAATGAGGTGTAAAATGAAATGGAACATGGTTTGTTTTCCATATTTTATTGAGTAAAAGGCAGCTGTGTTTGCTTAATGAATCTCGGTTTCTCTGGCCGCTGCTGTCACAACCGCCTGAAGGTAAGTCAACATTTGTTTTGGGGCATGGTTGATTAATGGGATGTGCAGGTGTCGGTTCAACATTTTTAGTGTTTATAATTACTTCAGCATTAAAAAGCCCCCAATATGTTTCAATATCGATGATGTTTTGTGAGAGAACAAGTGTTGGTGAATTTTAATAAACCATCTTCCACTCAGTGTTAGTTTTGTAACTGCTTACATCTAAAAGTCATTTCGTATTTCAGTGGATGCTTCTTGTCTCTCACTATTACAGCGGCCACTATGGGCAAGTGTGACCAAGCTGGGCTGTAAAAATACTTTTTACAGAATAGCTACATCTCGGCAAAGTCCAATAAACTGAATGTGCGATCCGTTTAGTGCTTGAGTTCAATAGGCAACGACCGTGGTCAGTGCCTACAGCATGTGATTTTTTTTTGTCTTTAATATTTCAAATGCTGTCTGGCAGAGAGAGAGACAGAAAACAAAAAAGAGAAACACCTTCTGTGTTTTCTGAGGTGAGATTTCCTCACACAAGAGTGAAAGCTTCCAACAAATTGCCAATGTGGGCTGGTGACATGTTGAAAAGAAACGAGTATGCTTCTCACCTGATATGTGAACCCTGTTTTTTTGTGGATGACTGTAACTCAGCCTGGTCGCCGGAAGAGAAAGGAGACGTGGTTTGCTTTCCTGTAAAAAAAGCAGCAAAACAGGCTCCGCTTTGCTGTCGAACATGAACATCTACTGCATTTCGTCATGAATGATGCATGGTGCGTGGCCATGAATGTGGAAATAACATGCAGAATGAAGACTACTCACAAACCTAGAAAACCAATTGTTTTGGAGGTTTCATTTTGTGACTGGGAAAGCGTCATCGCGTTATTGGGATCAAATAATTCCAAGGAGTACTCAAATCAATATGTATAGTAGGATTTGCAGGGATTTCCGGGTTGCTTGATAGGATCACACTACAATACACACAGATTATTTGGTAATATTTCCAGGGATTTAGACACCAGGGCTGCACAGAGTAACGCAACAAATGTATTAGGTGTCAGGTAAAAGAAAGCATTGTAGAGAGACACTATGAGGAAGTTTTAAACATATTTATTATTATTCCAGACAGGAACTCATTTAACCATTACGTTGTTTGAAGGGTAGGTATCATAATTAGATTCCCACTCTAGAACACAATGCAATTACTTCGCAGGAGGAGAAGTGCATCGCTATCATATTCACGAAGCACAATCAAGACGGGAACTCATCACCGTCATATTTCATAGTGCAAGGCATTGCAGTCGCATTTCAGATGTGGAAACACCATCAGCACATTCTGGAAAAAGACACTTCACATCACGTTCTCGAGGAGAACTCCTGGCATTGTAATTGCGGGAGTGAACACGTTAGACGTACATGTGAAGGCGCTACGCCCAGCAGCTGGGTGCTTAGAGAGACAGCAGAGTCTTGTTCTTGATGCTGAAATGGCAAAAATCTTTTCAAGAGATTTTCTTGAACTTGTAATCAGATTTTTTTAGGAGTCCAATTGAGACACACTGGTAATACATGTCAATTTTGCTTGGTTACAAATGGGTTGCAGCTTCTCAAAGGAGCAGTTGCTACAGATATAATGATTCGCTGTGTGTCACATGTTTCTACCATTAGTCGTCCTGTAATATAAAAGCCTCAGGTGTTTCTGTGCTTACACCTGTCAGGTACAGGTGTGAACGTTCCCACAGTTACATCAAGTCAGTGCGCCCGGTAAACCGAATGTCATGTCGAGAAGTGTCTCAGTGCTGATTGCTTTTTACTTTTATATAAATTTGCTACACCCAATGTCCTTAGTAATGTTGAGGAAACAATAGACTATGGTTCGGTTTTGACACAAGCAGGTGGGTTAATAAATGGAATATGATTTTTTTTTTTTTTTTTTCCACCAGATAAAATAAATACTCAATCATTCTGTTTCTCAGCTTTATTCAAATAGATTATTCAAATCAGACAGAGTGGATTTTGAAGTGTGGTCCAACCTTGAAGAGTGATTCAACAGTATTAGTAACTTCTGCTTGAAGCTGTGACAGGCATTGCTGATCCCATACAAAGAGGTTCCATCACCGGCGTACATCTAAATGCAAAACAGAAAGAAAAGCAGAAAGAGCTGATCTGGAGTCAATTTTGCATTGAGCTCTACAAATTTCATATTTTTTTACATAAAACCTCCAATTCTTCAAAATGTTGACACTGGACGTATATGCAGTCATCCAGATTCTTCCTGTTGGAGGTATTTAATGTTCAATGATCCCCGAACTAACTATAATTGATTTTGTGAGAAACATTCACTGATACTCCCACTGTCCAAAGACATGCTCGTAACCCCAACCCTAACCCTAAATTGACCGTAGGAGTGCATGTGAGTGAATGGTTGCCTGAGATAGACTGGCAACCTGTCCAAGGTGTACCCCGCCTCTCGCCCGATGACAGCTGGGATAGGCTCCAGCAGACCTCCACGACCCACTCCAATCAGGAGATACCTTGTTTTGAGTGAACACGAGAAAAATGAGAAACCCATCCATGATACAGTATCATCAAGATTTGAAGGGGGAGAAGCTAAGGCTGTCGTTAATATAGGAAAAAGGAATGGGTCCGGACACTGGTAGTGGAGATAAGATGAGCAGGGAGAAGGCTGGAGCTGTGGTTGCGATGAGGAATGGTATTTGGTGAGCTAGGCAGAGAAACAGCTTGTAAACAGGCAAGAAACTTGGAGCCCTAGGTGAGTAGGGCGGCCCCCGGGGCTGACAAACTTCCATAGTGCTAATTTTTCAATCATAAAAGGAGACCTTTCTAAGGGGTCCTCAGCTGCACACTCAGTACTCTTACATGTCAGGTGTGTATAGATAGATCTATGTTAGCCGACCAGTCCAGTTTGTGATCCAGCTGTAGACCCAGGTACTTGTAGGTCTGAACCACCTCTACATACTCCGCATTGATGGTTTCAGGCTGCAGGAAGGGCCTGGACCTCTGGAAATCCACTACCATCTCCTTGGTTTTAGCTTTATTGATCATACGGTGGTTCGTTCCTCGCCATGAGACGAAGTTGTTAGACAGATTCTTGTACTCTTGCTCTTGTCCATCATTGCTACTCCCCAGGTGGGACTGTGAATGGTTGAACTTTCTGACTTTATCCAAACATTAAGGACCCACTGCTTCGGTATGACTACTGCTTCTGCTGCTTGCACGGAAAAAAAAAAACTGCACCATTGATTTCAATTTGCAGTGTTTCAACCAAAACTACATCTCAAAAATGTGACTCAAAACCCACTCAATCACTCTGACAGCGTTCCTTGTTTCTTTTCAGCTAAAGTGTATATTGACATTGACAGCTCAAAAAAAAAAGTGTCAAGCCCTCTGTCAAAATGATGAAAACTAACACAGCTGCTCTCCCCTCTCGCTGTCTCTGGACTACAAGGGAGACAAGGACGTCGAGACACTGAATGTGCAAAATTTACTCAAAGAGAACGCACTGTAAGAATTAATATTTTCCACTCACAATCTACTGTCACCCCCAGAAAGAGCGATGTCAGATGCTTCTAAAGAGGAGATGCTATCATTTGGCTCTGCAGTACTGTTGCTGGGGCCTTGCATAAGTAAAAAACCCAGAGTTGGCTTATTTTTGTCCGTCTATTTACAAAGTGCTATCACCGGGGAGGAGAGCATAATTCGACTGGGACAAACAAAGTACGGTTTAGGGCTATGCAGGCAATCACCTGCTTCGCAGTACCTATTATCCCCATGAGGAACCTGCACGGCTCCTCTAAATGCCTCCCAGCAGCACCGCTCTCCAACTGGCTCCCATATTTCTGCTCCACTGGACGATAAAATAAAATCCTCCCAGCTGCACACACGTATACGCGGTCATGTACACACAGATATAGTGCTTTCAAGGAGGGATTTACAATTAAAGGCACTCCTCTTGCTGAATGCAAAACCTGGCTCTTGAGTGATCTATTGCTGACAGGCAGCGCCCGGGGTCTATGGCATGGATTCTTTCTGTCCGTTGCTTAGGCTGAGATAAATAAAAGCTTTTACAAATTCGCAGTGATGATATGATCGAATAATATATTTTCCGTTTTTAAAAACAATGAGCTTCGCGCTATAGCCATGCTCCATTGATCCACCATTGATAAAAGAAAAGGTCCTATCATTAGAAACCTGTTTGGAACATTGGTCACCATCACAAGAACCTTATTGATATTGATTTTCCCTCCGGCTCACGGGGTGACTGCAAACGGGTCTGAACACAGCAGTCACGTACCGCGGGCTCTGCCTTAAACAAGGCTGGAATCAAGGCTGGAATTGAGCAAACACGCTTTGCAAGAGCGCGCAAGTATGGCCAATTACTTTCGGCGACCAGGAGACACGGGCCGGAGGAAAACCTTGTTTGTGTGACAAACATCAAGCGGCGTTATCGGGTGGTGGAATATGGCGGATTTCAGCGAAAAGGAAAAGAAAAAAAGAATCCCATCAGCTCCACTTGCTCCCCCTTTTCAAACAGCTGAAAGTTGTTGTTTTTTTTTTCCCCCAGTGGTTCTGAGAGGAGAGTGGAGCTTCGTGTTAGAGGAGAAAGAGCACTAAAGCACAATTATAAAGCATCTAAGCTGGCTGCCATGGGAAGCTTGCTGTCTGCTGACCTGATTAAAATAGCCGTTTATTTTAACCACTGTCCAGTTACAAGTGCACAAAGATCAAATACTGAAAGTACTGACTTCAGTAATGACAGCCTCTCTTAAAGAAAATCATATTTTACAGAAACTAAGCGAAAAGGCCGCCGTGTTATGGCTCTCTCAATGTAGACAAATGTGAAGTTAAAAAACAAAAGGGCCTTTGCGTTTATGCTTGGCCCTGAGGGTTTTGTGCTTGTGTAAATTTGTATAAACCACATTTAAATGCATTCATACAGAACTGAATTGCTGTTAAAAAAGGAGAAAAAAAGAAGAAAGGCACCCACGGCAACTGTTTTGCTCATCTAATTTGTTGACTAGACGCTGCGGCTAGTTTCTGTTGTTATAATGTTTTTCCCTTTTTCAGTAGCTGGTACTGTACATGTCACAACGCCAAATGTTTTCCCCGTGTTCTCTCCATCTGAGCCCTCTCATCTCCCCGGAGTGTGAGCCCCATCCAGTGAAATATTTAAATCAGCATCAGTTAGTGGCTCTTCATCCGCAACTTGTGTTCCGCTTGCGCTTGTAGCCTTAAACAGAATCAAAGCGCTCTTTGTTTTCTCCTGAGTGGCAGATAAATTCATGAAGTAGATAAAGGCCAAAAGCCCCACTAGCTGCGCAGCTTTGTTTGAGTGCTTGTGACATGTTTTGCAATGTGTTTACCGATACTGCTTTATATCTTCGCTGAGGTGCTCCAGTGGTGGAAAACTGTTTTGTATGAATGCCAGTGAATGAAGTGTTTTGAACAGAATAACAAGAGGTTGGAAAGTTAGAGTCGAAATCACTTTGCTAGTTCTTTCGTTGTTTTTTTTTTCCGTCCTTGAATCGACTCAGCGACATCTTTATTTTGCCATTGTATCACATGTTAAATGTCACATTTTAAGAGGTCCTCAGCACGGATAACACACTGCGGTAAAATAAAGGAAATATTTTACTTGCTCTCAGTCCATTTTCATGGACCCATGATCTCACACTGTGACAGTTTCAACAGGTCTACTTTTCAGCTGTAGAACCACAATTAACAGGTCAACTAGTGGGTTTTTAAAGCCAATTCAATTCAAAGCCAAGTCAATATAAAATTCACAAGCTTTGTACTGCACAGTGTGTGAGTATTTTGTCTTACGTATAACACAAGCAAGGAAAGAGGTTATTCAGCAGTATGATGATTTTGGTAGATGTGTTTTGTGCGGTTAAACTGAACTGAATAAAACACACTGTTAAAGGGGAACTACTGTTTTTTACAACCTGGACCTTATTTCTGGTATAAAATACGATCGTTTACTCACCCATATAACTTTGATGTTATTTGGAGTTGTTTGTCAGATATTTAGATCTGCATATATCTATATAGCAGGAGTAAATGGGGCACCGAAACGCAGCCTCTAAATAATGCGTTATCTGCCGAAATGCGCTCATTTCACGAAATATTTTGTTATGATACGCTAGTGCTGTTCCCTGTTTATTCCGGAGTTACCTGTTATCATCATCCGGGGTCTGCTGCTTGACCTGATAACCTCTGACCTGGATGATGATGGACGTCCTTACTGTTTTGAGCCAGAGCATACAGATGAGGAGTTGCAGGTCCCCGAATAGAGAACAGGTAACTCCGGACTCAACGGGGAATAGCGCTAGCGTATCATAACAAAATATTGGTGAAATGAATGAGTTTCGCGGCAGATAAAGCGCTATTTAGCGGCTGTGTTTCGGTGCCCCAGTCACTCCCACTATATGGATATACACGGCTCTCCACTGGAACTAAATATCTTCCGAAGGAATAAAACTTACACCAGAGTTATATGGGTGAGTAAACAATCGAATTTTATGCCAGAAATAAGGTCCAGGTTGTAAAAAACAGTAGTTCCCCTTTAAATTGGAATGCATTCATTTTTCACTAGTATACCTAATGAACTTGCAAGTGAGTGCATAATTATACAGTATAAGTATAAACTGTGAGATCTGTATATCATGTGGGATGAACTGAAAAGGATATACAGTACCACATGTATGCATTTGCATTTTGTTTTTGTGTAGAAATGACTCAAAATATCAGCAGACTTTCACACATGCCCTAAAAGTAAACCAAAAGAATCCAATCAAACAAATGAAACTAAATTATTATACATGTGCATTTATTTATTCAAGATAATTAATCATTTGTACGTGTCTGTGAGTTGCAAAAGTATGTGAACCCTTGTTTTTTTTAGAATCTGCTGTGAACCCCCTGTGCAGCAATATCGTTGACTGCTGATCCGTCATCTACAGCAGTTTGCCTACTTTCGACACCAGAAATTCCTTGTGTTTTCGATAGACGAAGCATAGGTACAGAGACAATGAAATACAATTAGCGTCTAACCGAAAGTGCAAAGGAGGTATTATTTCCAAAAGGTGCAGGTATATGCAGAAGTGATAGCACTATAGCTAAGTGGTGCTATGTCCTACAGCATCTACACAGATGGAGAGGTATGTATTGCTGTGCATCGATCTCACCGTCTCGCTCCCCAGCAGCCTCCTCCTCACGAAGGAGACAACAACCTCCATGTGACCACCCACTCAGGAAGATTGCCAGAGGATAGTTTTGTAATCATGTCAGCATAGTGCAGCTTAGTTTTGATGTACCATAAAGCCATTATTTCTATGGGGCTGATAGGGACTTAATTAGAAACATAATGAATCCGCTGCACATCTGACAAGCCTAATTAGGCTTGACTGAAAAGTGGGGATAATTGGGTTTTCAGATCAGGCCCTCAGAACATCGACCCAGACCCTCTTCCTGACCCTCCGTGCAGGTCCCCAGGTCCCTCGGCTGCTTACGCCAACCAGAGGAGATAGACGGTCAGCGTATTGTTACAGGAAGCAGAGGGCTATCTCGCCATGTTGACTGTCTCGTTTGGTGCTCGCCTTGTGTATCTGTTGTGAGCTTTGTGATCCATGGAAGCTCCTCTGATGCCCTTTATAATCTCATTAAACCCATTGTCTCGAGCTTATGGCTCACTCACTGGGGGAAAGGAACAAAAGAGCCGTCTGGCTGCTGGAGCAGAGCAGACAGTGGTGGTTCAGGTGCATTTTCCAAAGGGAGTCAAAGCTTATCAACCACGCTGACAGCACACTGCTATTACGTTAATGCACGCTGAATTAAACCTTGAATTCTACTTCTTCTTTACAATGTATGTTTTATATTGTAATTGGACTTCATCACTCTGGGATTCATTTAAGTGTTTATTGCCTTTTTGAATGCACACCGACCAGGCACAACATTATGACCACCTTCCCAATAATGTGAAGGTCTCCCTTGTGCCACCAAAACACTTCTGACTCATCAGAGAATTGACTTTGGCCTTCTGAGGGTGTCCTGTGATGTCTGGCAACAGACTGTCGTTAGCCGTGGCCTTTGGGTTGAGGGGAGGGGCCTCTGTGGATCATCCCACAGATACTTGATCACTTTAGGATCTAGAGAATTTGGAGGCCAGGTCAACACCTTGTCTTGTCAGACTGCATCCTGCTGGTAACGGCTGATGCCATCAAGGAGTGTCATTGCTATGGGGTGGGAGTGCCTGGTCTGGTGTCTAGGTGGATGGTACATGTCTAAGTAACATCCACACAAATGCCAAAAAATGTCCTAACGTTTCCCAGCAGCACATTGTACTGTCGCAAGGCGTTCAGTATTATTCACTTCCCTTGTCAGGGGTTTTAATGTTATGCTGATTGGTGTGTATCATTCATGAATAATGCTTTTGGTGATCAGAGCAGACAGGGCCATGCACAGCCATAGAGTGTTGTGAACCTATCAACCAGAGCAATTGTTTAACAAATAGAAGGCACTTTATTTGACATTCAGGCTGGACTGTAATTACAAAGAGAAAGAGAGAGAGAGAGAGAGAGAGAGAGAGAGAACTGACAAACTGACAATGGCAAGTGAGGTTGTGAAGGCTCAGACTTGATATTCTAAAAACAACAAAGGCATCCAGACAGACACAGGTGAAAAGGGGAAATGTCCAGGCTCACAAGGGAACAAAGAGACAGACAGCACTTACTGTTTGAGGAGGACGCTGGCCGCGTCAACAATACAAGTCAGATAATCACAGCTGCCTAGGTGACAGCACGGCATGATTAACACTAATGACCCTACACTTTATGAGCCTCTACAACGACAATTAGTCCTCCCACTCTCTTCCTCCTTCTCCTCCTCTCTCTGGGGCAGTGAAGTTAACCCATACCTCCCTCACTGCTTCTTTTTGATATTTATTTTTATCGTAGTCCAGCTTTCTGCCTCTGATCAATTTACTGTCCTCTGTTTGCTTTTGGAAAGAATTTGCAGCAGTTCATCTACCTCTGTATCCGCAAATGTCATTCGTGTTATGCTCAAGAGTGATTTTCTCTCCCATCTTGGAGGACGTTTAGCAGATAATTCGTGGTCAATTATATGTGATAGGTTACCCAGTGAGGTGACGTCCCTTTAAGGTGCAGCTTACATGTGATTGATCATATGGTCGCTGAGTGATGTCTTGAGAGTATGTGATCACCAGTCCCACCATTACTACAGGGCCCCGGCGGGTACAACACATTTCCGTGCAGTCAACATCAAAATAAAATGCAATGGGTCAAGTTTTAGTCATTGGAAGATAACCATAAAACGCGCTGTGATCATAATAAATGTCCTCAGCTTTACAGTTATTTGTTGAAAAAGAGGTTTTTAAAACATCCTTAGTTTTATACGCAGACTCACACAGCGGCTTTCAACAAGAAATAAATGGTTATTACCTTCCAATTCACATGATATAGTTAACCTTTTCTGTGAAATTACTGTTGAAAGACACCCAAGCATCATCACCCTCTGTGAATTACACACACATTTATTAAATGGTTCAAAAGATACTATAGTGTATTTATAAGAGTCTATGTGAATGTGGCCACCTTATTAGGTATTCCAAATATCAAATCCAGCCAGTCGCATGGCGGCAATGTGTCATGGTCAAGATGAACTGCTGGAGTTCCACCTGAACATCAGAGGAGGGAAGAAAGGTGATTAAAGGGTCTTTGAGCATGGCATGGTTGTTGGTACCAGACAGACTGGTCTATGTACCATGTATTTGAGAAGTTTCTGATCCACTGGGATTTTTTTATGTGCAAACCATCTGTAGGGTTTTACAGAGAGCAGTCTAGTAAAGAGCCAGATGTCAGAGGAGAACGGGCGGACCGGTTTGAGCTGAAAGAAACGCAGCAAGTGCGCAGAAGAGCATCTCTAAATGCGCAACGCATCGAACCTCGAAGACTTAAGGGCTGCAGCAGCAGAAGACTGTGAGGGAAATTCTTAATTGTCCCGTATTATTTTAATATTATATAGGAAACCTAACCTATTTGGATGCAACATTATACTGTATGTAGGGTGGAAGCTTGTGGTATGGTCAGAAGCTCTGCCTTATGATACTCATGTGGTTGCAAGGTATGAATGGATATGCTGTTGTATGCTCCATTGTGTAAGATGTTATGTGAATTAACATAAGGAACTAACTTAAAGGAGTTCAACCTGAAGGGGAAACTGAGGTACCTCTTCCGTGTTTATGTCTTTTGGAAAAAGGTCACTGCGTATCACACAATGATGGTTAAGTGAAGGAGAAGTGTTATGTGTGTCATGAGATGTATGCTGAAATGTTAGTACAATGAGTTGTGTCAAGTCATATGTAATCTTATGATGTGGCTACAGATGTGAACATTGTTTAGGATAGTATAAACGCTGAGGAGAGACTGCTTCTCTTCAGTCATCATCCGTCGCTGATGAGTGGCTCTTGCTTGCAAGCAATAAAGGTTTCGAGAAACTAAGTATTGTGTCATAACTTGTTGTTTGACCAACTCTCATCTGCACTAGACAAGCGACTGATTTTCAGTTGCCACGACAAGACCACGCTTAACGCCACTCTGTCAGCTACGAAACTGAGGTCACGGTTCGCAAGGGTGCACCAAAATTGGACGGTGGACGACTGGAAAAACTCTGCCTGGTCTGATGAGTCTTGATTTCTGCTGCAACAGAACCCCAACCCTGCAACATTCACATGGTAGGGTCAGAATTTGCTGTACAGTTGCCTAACCCTTTATGACCACAGTGTACCCATCATCTGATGGCTACTTCCAGAAGGTTATCGCACCATGTCACCAAGCTAAAATCGTGTCAAGCTGGTGAAAATGTGTTCACTGTTCTGAAATTGCCTCCACAGTAACCAGATCTCAGTCCAACGCAGCGCCTTTGCAATGGGAGAGTTCTCATTACACTGAAAATATGACTAAATAACTATTAGCTCTAAATTGTGACTCAACATAGCTTTGAACGGCAGATAAAATCTTTTGTTGAAGTGTTATCTAAGTCACCAGCGATGCGATATGCTCACGGTAATTCTAGCTTTTACAGCATGCTGTGAATTTTATCACCAGGTCTTCTGTCGATTTAAACACTTTTCATGCTTTTGTTTCACCTTGTGTAAGGGGCTGATACCCCGTGGCTGATAAAGCCTGGTAAATGAGATCAAAGTCTCATTTTCTTCTGTTATTTGTGGTAATTTTAGTGGGCACTCTTCATGTGAATTATTTCTACACTAACAACATGCTGTTGCCAGACACCACAGGACACCTTCAGAAGGCCCGTGTCCATTCTCTGATGAGTCACAAGTGTTGCAATGTACATAATATTAAGCGGGTGGATCCCACCTATCCCAGCTGCCACCGAGGAAGAGGCAGAGTACAGCACACCCTGGACAGATTGCAGGGCTTACGCAGAAAAATAAACGCTCACATGCAAGAAACAAGAAAGTCTTTGGACTGTGGGCGGAAGCGGGAGTACCCAGAACATGCAAACTCTGCACGGAAAGGCCCCATCAGACCAGAGGGTTCTTTGCTGTGAGCCAGTTGAAGGGAGTTGCAGCAATAGCTGTCTGGAAATAATAATAGTGTAGTAGTGTAGCCTCTGCAGCCTGCACCAACACTCAACACTGGTGTCTTTTAAATCTTGTCATAGCTGTTCCCTATATGAATAACGTGGTCAATATTTTAACCACATAGCAAATAAAGCTTGACCCACAACATATTTGCCTAACACCAGTTTTTTTTTTCAATTTTGCTGATCCACCTTGATGCCTTTACTTCTGGTAGACCAAAACAACCTCTCAGCACAAATACACTCCCCCCTCCACCCCGCTTCCCAACCAGAAAGTACAGTGGTTTTGTATCCTACAGCTCCCCAGTGTTCACAGGCTCTCTAGCTCTCAGAACTAATCCCCGTGTCGGGCCCACATGCCAATAGATCTGTGGCGCATGGGAGCTCCAATAATGACTTGCAGCCAAACCCACAGTGCCAGACCTGAGCTTCTAACACCATGTAATTAGCAGCATATTGACTATCTCAGACACCTAGGCTGTGCACGCTGAAGAATGGCTCCAATTTATCTCGTGCTCTCAAGACCGCAGTGCATTTGGGGACGTGACAAGTGTGCATTTGTTGCACAGGGAGAACGTCTTTAAGTAGTAGGTTTATTAACTGTGTGAGGCTGTTTCTGTGCGTTTCAGAAAAGGCAGTTCATACATGTTTGTCAGCTCTACTTGCGGCTTAAATCGGAGGGACCAAGAAAATGTCCCGGCGGTCGGAAAAACAAAACTGCCTGGCGAATGAACTCAGAGGCAGAGGCCAGCCTGAAGCTAATCAATATCACTTTGCCTTTACTTGGCTGTGAGAAACGCGTGTTTATATGTTGATTTGTAAACTGTGTCTATGGATTAACTTTGGGTCTTATATGGATTTATCCTGTATCCCCATTTTCTGTGAAAGGAGCCATCGTCCCTCTTATATTAAAAGAAACTCCAGAAGCCTCCATGGCTGACTCGTTGGGGAATTCCTGTCTTAAACCTCCCGAAAAGACCACACACTCAATCTAACTTGAAATGGTGGTAAGACTACTTTCATTAAAGAGAAATGTGGCAGTACCTTCTGCTGGCAAGGACCAGAGAGTCTGGGAGCGTAGCTGTTCCACTGGGAGTCCTCAGAATCTGCTGCATTAAAAAAAAAAAAAAATAATCAAAAGCATAATCAAGAATTATTTGTGGTGATAACAAACTCAGATCCCAAGAGCTCGACGCTTTTACAAAGCATTCCGACGGCGTCTGTCAGGCTAAGTTGCCACACAGGCGTCTTCATGCCACAGCGGGCTCCGTGACTAAGGAAGGAAGCGGTACCGACACATATCCTCCCGCTGTCGTGTTCACCCTTACATATTCAGAAGCCATAACAGCACAGTGCATGTGCATCCGTGCATCCATGTGCATCTGTGTAGGATTGCATTTCCATTTCTGTTTTCACTGGTGTTCTCAGTGTGGGCCTGTGTGAACCGTGCAGGGCACGACACCACCACTGTGATAGCACATCTTCAGAATACTAAACATTTCATGCCTTATATAACGCGGGTCGTCTAACATACTCTGTTCAAAAGGGGCTCAGAAGTCAGAAGTCAGAAGTCGTGACCACGCGGTGTGCAGTGAGTTCAAACTCCCCACTGCCCTGTAACGCTTCTTGGAAACTGAGGCACACCACGTTAGCCAGTAGTTCTTTTCTCACGTCTCAGCTTTTTCGTTTTGCAGCCAACTTCGAGTTGTTCGCCTCCACAGTGAACATTAACTACAATCAATCCGGCTTTATTTTAACTGATTGCACGCTGGCGGAGGAAAAAGCCCACAAAATAAACATGGTGATTATCGTTTAATAAAGGGACGGAACATTTATTGTTCATAAAACAGCATGTAGCGCAGCATGCCGCAAACTGCTGGGAATGCTTTGTGTCACAGTCATTGTGCACACTTTGTGGGTGCCTGTGTGAACAGGGAGTGAGAAGGAAAAAAAAGACTGATAAATACATTTAATAACGCAGACTTATTCAGAGACTGGACTAAAGTCTAAAGCACCATCTTCTTAGCAATCAGGGCTCAACCCCAGTCAACAGTCATTTGTTTGACGGCATGCGTCGATGGCAGTTATCTGGAGCAAGCATGGCGCCATTCGGGGTGATTTTAAAGATGCACATGAGGATTTTGAAACTGTGTTTTCAAGACAAATGCATCTGTGTTTTTATTACAACAATTTAACACGCAACAGGTGATAAAATGTTCAAACTGTGAGCTGTGCCTAGCATTAACTATGGTAATGCGCAATAGCGGTGGTATTAGGGTGGATGCATGCACAATTAAACTGTTCTTTCCCATGTGTTGATTATTTTATATTGAACATAATTATCATTTCTTTTAAATATGTTATACACTGACTTGCTAATTCATTTGCTGGCGAAATCATTGCATTCTAATATAACAGTCCTGTCTAGTTCAGTTAATGCTGAAACAGAGTAAGAAAGGAGGTAACTCGTCTGTGTGATTATTTTGGAGGATGCAGTTTGTGGTGCTGTTAAAATGGATTGATTTAAAAACAAAAGTGTTTCTGTTTTTTAGCCTGGCCCACTGACTATAATGGGTTTGTCAAAATAATAGAAACACGTGTCGGTGCAGCACAACTCAGTTCAATAGTACTACAACCCGACAGCTGATCAACAAAAGCTGGATGCCAAAATCTTAATGAGGCTAAGATTTAGTGCAGGACTGTTATATTAGAATTGCACTGCATTCGTTTTCTCTAGTGCACCTCATAAACGGAGGTCCAGAGAGTGCCTGCCATCGTCGGTTTCTGCAAGATACACATTTAAGTTGTGTTGTGTGCTCGGGAGGCAGCGCTAAGAAGAAGCCGGGCAAACTGATACATAGGGCGGGCTGTGGGGTAGGGGCAGAGCTGGAGTCCCCGACATCGGTGGCAGAGGCAAGGACCTTTAACAAACACCCTCTGCACGACACCATAGTCAGGTAGAGAAGCTCGTCCAGTGACAGGCTGCTGTCTCTGTCCTGCTCCGCTGACAGGTTGGGGAAGTCGTTTGTCCCTCAGGAGCCAACTGGACTGTGCTCATTGCTGCTATACAGGAGTCCCACATGGCCGTAATGTTGTTTCCATGTAACCATTCACAAGTCGATCGACGCGCAGCTCACCTTTACACCCCACTCCCAGTATTTAGTCCACGGCCTTATGTGGTTTGTGCACATATGCACTGAAATACAGTATGGTGAACATCCCTGCTCAGTCTTGTCTGTGTCTTTTACCGTCCAGAAGAGGGAGATCACTCATCTCGACCACAGTCGCCCAGATTTGCAACCAACGCCCAAGTCGAGCGTGAAGCACACTTAAAAGTCTATCACTGTGAAGTTCATACGCTGCTAAAGAAGCATCACCCTTTTTTATTTTTTTATTTTAAAACCTCCCTTCTCTGCGGTAATGAGTCAAAGTTCCTAATCCAGCTTTCTTCCTCACAGTGAACCCCCTATCTTCTTGGAGCACAACGGAGCCGAGCTGAAATATAAATGAGCCGGGGCTGCCTGCTGCTGCTGCTGCTGCATTTGATGCGCTCTCGTGACAGGGAGGCTAAATTAATTTCTCCTCCTTTTCCATAACTGTGGGCAGCTTGAAAGATAAATGACCGCTGAGACAGTGGGTGGAATGCGAACAGTACTTTTTATTTTTTCATCTTTAGTTACTTAGCAAACAAAATGACATTGGCGTGGGGTAGTTACGGGGCAGAGTGAAGGGGTGTGACGGATTTGGAAACATGTGAACTTGCCTGCAGGGAGGTACTACATAATCCTGCAAACTAGGTACCCAGCAGGCCTGATTGAACCGGGGTTTCAGTTATTTCAGTGTACATATACACACTCAGCTGTGCGCTTGTGTGCCCGGAGAGCCACTGGGAGACAGGAACTAATGATATAAGCGTGTGACTGCCCTGTGTGGCACGGGTTGACACGAACATTTAAGCGAACATGAACATGTTTAACCGGGGTGAGTGTGTGTGTGTCTCCAAACAGGAGTCCCGCATGGCCGGACTGCTAAGTGGAACAGAAGAGTTAATGGGATATTTATCAAGTGAGGACACTCAGCCGAAGACAAGGAGAAATAAACAAGCTTGTCTGACCGGGGCATCCTTGGCTATTATGATAAACAAGCACATTATTTGCAAGTCTAATGACCACTAGATGAAATGTTCCAAGCTATACCCTTCAGGAGCATCGGTGGCATACTTACAGCTTTATTGTGCAGGTGAGAGGGCCCATAGCAAATTGATAGAGAGGATTTAAAAACATATATTTATATATTTTGAGGAGAAAATAATTACTTTTGCATTATTTATAAATGTTTGCACTTAAACGCTTTACATCCTGAAGAGTGGTTTTGAACATGCAAATCTGACAAGGCTTCTGTCGTGCTGTTTTTCCAACACTCCAAGCGCCGGTGGCTTGCCAAGTATCGATCAGCACACAATATCTACTTACGGACGACTACTACATTTTGCATCCAGTCCCGTCTCTGCATCTGGCTTCCCTAATTTCGTTCGACGGCGAACCCGACGGGAGTTTTAAGAGAACGGGATATCGGCAGCAACAAGATGCTCTAGGACTCCAAAAGCACCACGCTGCATTTTAATGTAGCGACGGAGCTAGAAACGCTGTGTGAGTTATGGATCGTTGGAGTGTAGTCAAAGAAGAATTCAAGGAAGCGAACTTTATACAGAAACCTTATAAAAATAGAAATGAGCCAAACTCTCTGCTGTGGATTTAAACAACCTGAAAAGTTTTCTTGAGGTTGAACGTAGAAGGCCGTGTAGCTTTGGCCACCTTTAGACACAAAGTTATCTATTTGAGGTATTAGCCAACTCATGTTTAACCCTGATCAACAAAGGTAAGTGATAATTCTCCATTACCACATTGGGCCCAGTGGTCAAACGCATTAGCTTAGCTCATTAGGCAGTTAAAATGCTAAATCCAATTTCATGGGTCACCAGTAGCCGCCTGTGGACACAACCAGCTGTAAGCGTAATTGATTCAGTGCACACAAACATGACCTTTGACTCTCATCGCCGGCTGTTAACTAAACTTAACAGTGATCCTTTCGAATATCTGCTGCAGTGCAAACTAATTAGGACAAGGTCAGTGGTGATGACTAAAAGCTGACTATCACAGTACAGTTTATATAAAAACCAAAGCTGTTATTTTCCAGCACAACATAGTGCATGGACAGTTATGGCCGGGCTGTTTGTTGGACCCTTCACAACCTTGTGCTGGTACAAAAAAATGAATAGCTCATAAATGGCAGTGCTTAAGAATCGCCCACATCCTAATTTTCAGCTTTAACATGTAGAGATGGAAAAGGTCAAGTAGCTTCCTTAACCGTGATCGCGCCGCGTTGCAAGCAGAAAGAGCCTCCCCTCCTTCCCTTTTCAGCCCTCCTCCTTCATGACCACTTAACACGTACTTCAATTTTTACTTGGTAATTTCTCTTCTCCTCCGAGGAGTGGCAATTGATTTGCATTCAGACGGTACACAATGAAAACATTCAGATTCTGATGGATTTTTCAGCAGGACTTTATTAAATTTCACGCAATTGTGCCTTAATGCGTTCTCCGGGAGCTGCCGACATTCTGAACGTCGAACATCGGTTTGACTGAGAGGAGCGCTGGGGGCAGGGCGGTAAACATCTGTCACTGCATTAAAAATACCGAAAGGAATTAATTACATTTACAGGAAATGTTAACACTGTCCATGAAACAAACGCCGTGTGCGCGGCGGCTGACATCGTGGAAGTTTCATTCCGTGCTCATCTCCGTTCAGACTCAAACGGTGATTTAGAAATTAATGTCCTTCAGTTGAAACTGAATTTGAGTGGGCCTTGCCCGGCACATACTTATCGAATCTGGCATTTGTTCCTGACAGCATTGGAGGCGACAGCTCATCTAGAAGCTCCTGCAACGGGAAGAAAATGTGGTACTCCATGAATTGCCAACTACATTTCTCCAGTAGGGACAACAGTGACAGTTAACAGGTTTAATGGAAACATACACCGATCAGGCATAACATTATGACAGGTGAAGTGAATGTCATTGATTGAGTCTCTTCATCACGGCACCTGTCAGTGGGAGGAATATAACAGTCAGTGAGTGAACATTTTGTCCTCAAAGTTGGTATGTTAGAAGCAGGAAAAATGTGAACCAGCAACAGGGTCATTGGCAGCCAAGGTTCATCGATGTAGATGCGGAGCAAAGGCTGCCCCGTGTCGTCCGATCCAACATACGAGCTACTGTAGTGCAAATTGCTGAAGAAGCTAATGTCAGTTCTGATAGAAAGGTGTATACGCGATGCGTTTGTTGCATACGGGGCTGCATAGCTGCAGACCAGTCTGGGTGACCATGCTGACCCCTGTCCATAGCCAAAAGTGCCAACAATGTGAGCATCAGAATGCACTATGGGAAGAAGGCAAGCCCTCGGAGGCAGTGTGATGTTTCGGGCAATGTCCTGCTTGGATACCTTGGGTTCTGCCATCCACGTGGATGTTACTTTGACACGTACCACCTACCCAAGCACTGTTGCAGAACATATACACCCCATT